>SJYX01015061.1:197878-208001 GCA_006410675.1 Oreotragus oreotragus | reverse complement strand
CATTGGGGTACACGTGTCTCTTTCAATTCTGGTTTCCTCGGTGTGTATGCCCAGCAGTGGGATTGCTGGGTCATAAGGCAGTTCTATTTCCAGTTTTTTAAGGAATCTCCACACTGTTCTCCATAGTGGCTGTACTAGTTTGCATTCCCACCAACAGTGTAAGAGGGTTCCCTTATCTCTACACCCTCTCCAGCATTTATTGCTTGTAGACTTTTGGATAGCAGCCATTCTAACTGGTGTGAAATGGTACCTCATTGTGGTTTTGATTTGCATTTCTCTGATAATGAGTGACGTTGAGCATCTTTTCATGTGTTTGTTAGCCATCTAGATGTCTTCTTTGGAGAAATGTCTATTTAGTTCTTTGGCCCATTTGTTTGATTGGGTCATTATTTTTCTGGAATTGAGCTGTAGGAGTTGCTTGTATATTTTGAGATTAGTTGTTTGTCAGTTACTTCATTTGCTATTATTTTCTCCCATTCCGAACACTGTCTTTTCACCTTGCTTATAGTTTCCTTTGTTGTGAAGAGCTTTTAATTTTAATTAGGTCCCATTTGTTTATTTTTGCTTTTATTTCTAGTATTCTGGGAGAGGTGGGTCATAGAGGATCCTGCTGTGATTTATGTCGGAGAGTGTTTTGCCTGTGTTCTCCTCTAGGAGTTTTATAGTTTCTGGTCTTACATTTAGATCTTTAATCCATTTTGAGTTTTTTGTGTGTGTGTATGATGTTAGAAAGTATTCTAGTTTCATTCTCTCCCTTTGTATCTTAAGCTTTTGAGTTGGTACCAAAAAATGGTTGTATTTTACCTGTCTGTAGTCAGCATCTGCCATACATATCTCCCACATTAGTAATTTTCTGTTAGACTTAGATCTTTACAGATATAGTCATATCCAGTGTAAGTAACCCAAGTGTACCAGTCTATGAATTAGCATAAATAGTAAAACAAATTTTCCAGTTACTGAGAAAAATACCAAAAGCTGATCATAAAATCTAGTTGAATAAAAGGAGCCTTGTAGAGGGGTCGGAGCAACTGGCAGATTGGGACTGACACATATACAGTACTGATACTGTGTATAAAATAGGTAATTAATGAGAACCTACTGTGTAGCCCAGGGAACTCTACTTAATGCACTGTGGTGACCTGAATGGGAGGGGAGTCCAAAAGGAAGGGGATATATGGCTAAGTATGACTGATTTATTTTGCTGTACAGTCGAAACTAACACAATACTGTAAAGCAACTATACTCCAATAGAAATTAATTTAAAAATAGTAAGTTGAAAACAACCTGGAAGAAAAAAGGAGCCTTGTAATTAATCTGATGAACTTATGTGCATTCTGTATATGTGAATGGTCCTCACAGCCAGACAGCTGCAGAATTTCTCTCCTTCCTGTTTATGCTGGTACTGTTTTCTTCCTCTTCATTCCTCCCCTTCCTTTGTATTACTGTTGTTTATATGTGTTGTACATTGCTATTGTCTGCTATTATTTTTCCTCTTCTGTTCCTCCGCTACTGTAACAGTCATTGGCAGAAGTTATGGGAAAAGCAAAAGAGGGAGTAAGTGAGAAATAATGAGAAGCTAGGAGGAAAATGAGCTATAATAGAACCTTCATAACATGTCTTCCATCCTATTTTAATTGATTCATGGGCATAGGGATTATGCTCTACCTATTCTTAATTACTTAGATTCTTTTTCCCACTTACTTTGGTTCTTTTTCTCAAGAGTCCCTAATAGTCTCACCGTTTTTCCAGGCCCTGCAACTGCTCTTCATTTCTTGGTTTCAAATATAGGCTTAATGTCCTTTTACTATATCCCAGTCTCATATTTTTGTTTTCCTCAATTATGATTCTAAATGATTAGGAGCACTTACTTGGGTTTTCCCTGTTATGATGATATGATGGATATCTAACTAGGCATTGTCAATAGTTACCTTATTTACTTTCTTTTCCTTTGTTCTCTTTTCTAACTACTCACACTCCATTTGGATTGAAAGACTTTTGTTTTATTGACATCAATTGTTATGCTCATACTGCTAGGACTCACCTGTTACTCTGATTCTTAAGGTGACTTGCATATATATCTTAGACTCACTTATGTGCTGATATTTTACCATGTAACTCTCCAAGGACAACTTTATTTGAGTAAGGGAAAGGTACCTGTTGGTAATACATTGCATACAGCTGCTTAAAAATATGTCATGTCCCATGGAAAGTTCTAACATTCATCAATAAGACTGATTTCAGAAACAGAATTTCAAAGAACAGGTAGGCCACCCTTTTATCCTGTTTCCTATTATGTAGAGGAGAGCCAAGCCAGGCATGTTCCAAGCAGAAATAGTCTTTCTTACTGTTGAATAAAATTAAAATTGTATTTCATTATCTTTTGTTTATATGTTTTTGTAGGGTTAAAAACATATCAGAGGTAGTTGGTATTTAATAGGTCTCACTGTAACACTGAAAAATCCTTTAGTCTCAAAAGTAGTGTTTGTAGCATATGCCCTGAGAAAACCACAATTCTAAAATACACATATACTCCAGTGCTCACTGCAGCTCTATTTATACCAGCCAGAAGATGGAAGCAACCTAAATGCCCATCAACAGATAAATGGATAAAGAAGCTGTGTTACATGTATATAATGAAAATTACTCAGCCATAAAAAGGAATGAGAGAATGAATTTGAGTCAGTTCTAGTGACGTAGACTATCCTAGAGCCTCTTATACAGAGCGAATAGGTCAGAAAGAGAAAAACAAATATCATATATTAAGACATATATATGGAATTTAGAAAAATGGGACCAGTGAACCTGTTTGCAGGGCAGCGGTGAGAGACGCAGATATCAAGAGCAGACTTGTGGACACGGCCGGGGAAGGAGCGGGTGGGCTGAACTGAGAGAGTAGCATGACGCATAGATATGACCTTATGTAAAAGAGAGAGCCAGTTGGAATTTGCCCTATAGCGCAGGGAGCTCAACCTGGTGCTCTGTGATGACCTAGAAGAGTGGGGTGGGGTTGGAGGTTTAATAGCAGGAGGACATATGTATACCTATGGCTGATTCATATTGAAATATGGTAGAAACCAGCACAACATTGTAAAGCAATTATCCTTCAATTTAAAAAAATTTTAGAAAGTGAAAAAAGCTATGTAGTATACATCTATAATAGATAAACAGGAATATTACTGTCTAGTCCCTGCATATATACATTTTCCTTCTGTTTTTCTCCCCAAGCTTTTGAGTCTTTAGCTTTTAGCCTCTTTTCATTACATCGAGAAATTCTTTTGGTAATGTATTAAAGCCATACTACATAAAGCATTATGATGTTCTTAAGTATTGATAGAATTCACATGGTAATTATTTTGTCAGTGTGTTTGCTTTCTGTTTTTCTTCCCAGCCGTTTCATTGTTTCACTTTTATGTAATTTCAGATCCTCTTTTCCTTTGTCACATAAACTGAAAATTATCATTATGAAATACACATGTTGTTATTATGATACAGTTTACCTTCATCTTCATTTAAAGTATTAAGAACTTGCTATATGATGACCCTAATTAGGGTGCTGTAAAAATGAGGTACAGACCACATCTTTCATAGACCCGTTGTTCTAGCATACAGAAATGTGTGTCTAAGAATACAGACAGTAATACTAAGAAATATAGACAAAAATAAGTAATGAAACTGTTGTTATGGTTTTAACGGTTACATTATTATTAAAGAGCAAGGAAGCTTTAAAATTGCCTTTCACATAAGTGTATATGGATGAATGGAATAAGTTTAGTTGGTTAATGATTAAAGGGAAATTGTAGGGATTGCAATTAACAAAGACCAGGAGAAAAATCACTAAGCACAGTTAAAATTAATAAGGAACTAAAGAACCAAATTCCATCATAGTTTTTTGTAAGGAAAAAGTATCATTTGTTAAGGGCCTACTCGGTGTAGACATTGTTTTAGGTTTATCACATTTTGGGTTCATTTTTCACAAAAACCCTGCAACATACACATTATCTTTCACAAAAACCCTGCAACATACACATTATCTTTATTTTACATATAAAGAAATTAAAGTTCAAATAAATAAATTGCCCAAGGTCATAGCTAGTGAATAGTCTAGCCCAGATTTTTGAACCTCATAGGCTTATACTATGTACTTTTTATACATATACAGTTGTGTCTATATCCTTTCGGTGTTGGATTTGTTTCCAGGATCCCAAAGATACCAAAGGCAATGGCACCCCACTCCAGTACTCTTGCCTGGAAAACCCCATGGACGGAGGAGCCAGGTAGGCTACAGTCCATGGGATCGCGAAGAGTCGGACATGACTAAGCGACTTCACTTTCACTTTTCACTTTTCACTTTCATGCATTGGAGAAGGAAATAGCAACCCACTCCAGTGTTCTTCCCTGGAGAATCCCAGGGACGGGGGAGCCTGGTGGGCTGCAGTCTATGGGGTCGCACAGAGTTGGACACGACTGAAGTGACTCAGCAGCAGCAGCAAAGATACCAAAATCTACGGCTGCTAAAATCCCTCATATAATAATGGCATGGTATAGTTGGCAGAATACATCATGCGAAATGCCAGGGTGGATGAAACACAAACTGGAATTAAGATTGCCAGGAGAAATATCAATAATATGAGATATGCAGATGATATCACTCTTACGGCAGAAGGCAAAGAGGAACTAAAGAGCCTCTTGATGAAAGTGAAAGAGGAGAGTGAAAAAGCTGGCTTAAAACAACATTCAAAAAATGAAGTTCATGGCCTCCAGCCCCATCACTTCATGGCAAATAGATGGGAAAACAGTGACAGACTTTATTTCTTGGGCTCCAAAATCACTGCAGGTGGTGACTGCAGCCATGAAATTAAAAGACGCCTGCTCCTTGGAAGAAAAGCTATGACCAACTCAGACAACATACTAAAAAGCAGAGACATTACTTTGCCAACAAAGGTCCATCTAGTCAAAGCTGTGGTTTCTCCAGTAGTCAGGTATGGATGTGAGAGTTGGACCATAAGGAAGGCTGAGTACCGAAGAATCGATGGTTTTGAACTATGGTGTTGGGGACGACTCTTGAGAGTCCCTTGGACTGCAAGGAGATCAAACCACTCAGTCCTAAAGGAAAGTGGTCCTGAATATTCATTGGAAGGACTCCTGTTGAAGCTGAAGCTCCAATATTTTGGCCACCTGATGTGAAGAGCTGACTCACTGGAAAAGACCCTGATGCTGGGAAAGATTAAAGGTGGGAGGAGAAGGGGATGACAGAGGATGAGATGGTTGGATGGCATCACCAACTTTATGGACATGAGTTTAAGCAAGCTCTAGGAGATGGTGAAGGACAGGGAAGCCTGGCGTGCTGCAGTCCATGGGGTTGCGAAGAGTCAGACATGGCTGAGCAACTGAACAACAAGAGTTGACCGGCCCTATCTGCATTCCACATCTGCGTAGTCAGCCAGCCTGGATCCATCGGTTGGTTGAATCCCCAGATGTGGAAACTTCAAATACAGAGGGCCAACTTTATTTAGACAAACAACAGCTGTGATCGATATTGTTAAACATTTAAGCATCTGTTAGAGCCAGATTACTTTCTAGGTATGTTGCATGGTTTTTCTTTAGTTCGACAATTTTCTTAAAAGAAAATTCATCCACATATGTTTTTAGGGTGCAAGAACATATAATAAAGCCAGTTTACAATTTTTTTCTGACTGATAACTAAAGGCGTGTATTTGCTAAGGGAAAGATTAAAGGTGGGAGGAGAAGGGGATGACAGAGGATGAGATGGTTGGATGGCATCACCAACTTTATGGACATGAGTTTAAGCAAGCTCTAGGAGATGGTGAAGGACAGGGAAGCCTGGCGTGCTGCAGTCCATGGGGTTGCGAAGAGTCAGACATGGCTGAGCAACTGAACAACAAGAGTTGACCGGCCCTATCTGCATTCCACATCTGCGTAGTCAGCCAGCCTGGATCCATCGGTTGGTTGAATCCCCAGATGTGGAAACTTCAAATACAGAGGGCCAACTTTATTTAGACAAACAACAGCTGTGATCGATATTGTTAAACATTTAAGCATCTGTTAGAGCCAGATTACTTTCTAGGTATGTTGCATGGTTTTTCTTTAGTTCGACAATTTTCTTAAAAGAAAATTCATCCACATATGTTTTTAGGGTGCAAGAACATATAATAAAGCCAGTTTACAATTTTTTTCTGACTGATAACTAAAGGCGTGTATTTGCTAGCGAGGCTGTGTTCTAATTACCCATAAATTAAGTGATCTCTAGAGCCTGTTGCAATCATCTTTTTGTCTAATGTTGATTAAGGAGTTATATATTGATCTAACTGTTATGTCATGAAAAGTAGTCATTGGCATTTATCATCATGTTATATATATATATATATAAGTAATTTAGGAGTAATCTTGAGAAGTAACAATAAAGGGATAGAGAACAGCATTACTAGAAATTATAATAACATATAGTAAACTCAAGTTTTTATTTCATATTTTCCTGAAATAGGTCATGTCCTTTGAAAGTAACTAGTTGCTCATTGACTTTTATGTGTGGTCCTGGAACTATCCATTTTAAAAATAAAGATCTCAGATTTCATATGCATCTTTAATAGTAGCTTCTAGCATATCATTACTTCTGGCTTCTATCTTGCAATTGTATTATCCAAATGCAATGACATTACAAACACTGACATTCATAATCTAGTTTTTTAAAAAAAGCAACCATACTCTTTCCTTCATAATTGTCAAACATTTTCAATTTTATGTTTATGAACACCAGTTAGAATGAAGGCCAATAAAATTTTAATTTCTTCATCATCACTTCCTGTTTCCTTTGTATATATATCTGCATTAAGCATTTGTACACTTACAGATTATATTAAGTAACTTTCAGTGCACAAACTCATAAAGGATGAAAGAACACTGTCATACATCCTGTTAGCCAAATGGGATGTTCCAAATTATTCTTGCAAAATACCCTGTGATGAAGTCCTCCATGTTGAATGACAAACTGGGTGGGAATGCCACATTTGCTTTTTATTCTTAAAAGTCCATTGTTCACTCATTGATTTTTGAGTTTGATAAAATATATCTATGTTGTGACTTGTCTGTATATCCAGCCCCTACAAGGACTGGGAGTGAGTTAAATGATGTAATTCAAGGAACAAAGAGTCGGACACGACTGAGCGACTGAACTGAACTGAATTCAAGGAACACAGCAATTCAAAACCAGATGCTTAGACCACTAAGCCATCCCTTCTGGCATGTTGTAAAACATGAAGTTGTAAATATAGCAGATAGTTGAAATTAAGATTTTGGATAGGGGCATTGTTAGCAGCCCTCCTCTAGCTTTCACTGCTTAAAGACTTTTAGAAGTTTATTTAACAGTTCATTTTAATGCAGTTGCTGTCAAAATTAATTAAGGCTTTTCGTGGTTTTTTTTTTTTCTTTTTCTTGTATTTTTTAACTCTTCTTTGATGAGACTGTTAATAATGTGTCTGAACTTAAAAATATATATATATCTATGTGAATCATCTGAAATTTCATAGCCTGAGATTTTGCTTATAAAATGAATTTCACCATCACTATGGTCTATAATGCTATTAGTCTCTTTATGTTTATTTTCTGAATTGTCTGATAATTGTGAAACTCTTCTGTCAAATTTCCTTTTTTTGCCTGTATGGGTAGAAAATGAAAAATTTAGAACTATGTTTAATGAAAACCACTAAAAACAACAAACCCGGAAAAATAATGTCTCTATCAGTTCAGTTCAGTCACTCAGTTGTGTCCGACTCTTTGCGACCCCATGAATCGCAGCACGCCAGGCCTCCCTGTTCATCACCACCTCCTGGAGTTCACTCAGACTCACGTCCATCGAGTCAGTGATGCCATCCAGCCATCTCATCCTTGGTCGTCCCCTTCTCCTCCTGCCCCCAATCCCTCCCAGCATCAGAGTCTTTTCCAGTGAGTCAACTCTTCACATGAGGTGGCCAAAGTACTGGAGTTTCAGCTTTAGCATCATTCCTTCCAAAGAAATCCCAGGGCCGATCTCCTTCAGAATGGACTGGTTGGATCTCCTTGCAGTCCAAGGGACTCTCAAGAGTCTTCTTCAACACCACAGTTCAAAAGCATCAATTCTTNTCAGGTGGCCAAAGTATTGGAGTTTCAGCTTCAACATCAGTCCTTCCAATGAATATTCAGGACTGATTTCCATTAGGATAGACTGGTTGGATCTCCTTGCAGTCCAAGGGTCTCTCAAGAGTCTTCTCCAACACCACACTTCAAAAGCATCAGTTCTTCAGTGCTCAGCTTTCATTATGGTCCAACTCTCACATCCATACATGGCTACTGGAAAAACCATAGCTTTGACTAGATGGACCTTTGTCAGCAAAGTAATGTCTCTGCTTTTTAATATGCTGTCTAAGTTTGTCATAGCTTTTCTTCCTTAAAGCTGGACTTCCTTTTTAGTCTTTAAGCTAGACTTCTTTAAGATCCTTAAATATTGGACTGGCCCAAAAGTTCATTCATTTTTTTCCATAAGATGTTATGGAAAAATCTGAATGAACTTTTGGGCCAACCCGGTATAATACACACCAATAGTTTAAAAAACCAAAATAGCAAAAGTAGAGTTGACTCTAAATCATATGTTTGGTTCATCCTTGAGTAAAACATCAAATGAAATAATAACGAGCATCATACAAACCACTTTGGTGCTAACATGGCTAAAAAAGAAAAGCAGAAAGCAGTGTCATGCCTACACTTCTAATTTTAATCACAGCTCTAAATAGTTAAGAGCACACCCAGAAAATAAATGTGTGTCTCAGCCTGGAGTGTTTTGTGGTTAGCATCTCTCTGACATAACTTTAGGCAATGCAGGTGGCTCCTCTTAAGAGCACTGCTCTAAATATGGAATATGCTTTCCAAAGCCTGTGGTTTGAAAGGGGAGGAGTGGCGGCTACTTGCATAATTACAGGTATGAGGATGAAGTTTATAAGAAAAAGTATCTCTTTTGGATCTCTTAGAAGTTTTAATTAAGAAGGCCCCCATAAGGAAGACATGTAAAGGTTGAGAAGTCATCATTATTTCTCTCTACTTTAATTTATTGTTTTATATTCAGATAACATAATCTTTTAGGAGACAAGGCAAACATCTAGACACACATACATCTTTGTAAGAAATGCACTGGCAAGGACTTTAAAAATGTAAAAATGTTTTAACTTTATTATTTTTTAAATTATTTTTTTATTGAAGTATAGTTGACTTACAATGTTGTGTTAGTTTCAGGTGTACAGCAAAGTGATTCAGTTACACAGGCACATCTATTCTTTTTCAGATCATTTCCCCTTATATATTATTACAAACTGTTAGGTATAGATCCCTGTGCTCTACAGCAGGTCCTTGTGGTTATCTGTTTTACGCGTGTATATGTTCATCTCAAACTACTAGTTTATCCTTCCCTACCTTTCCCCTTCAGTAACCATAAGTTTGTTTTCTGTCTGTGTGTCTATTTCTGTTTTGTAAATAAGTTCATAGGTATCATTCTTTTTCGATTCCACAAATGAGTGATATCATGTATCTGTCTTTCTCTGACGTACTTCACTTGATATCATACGCTCTCGGTCCATCTGTGTTGGTGCAAATGGCATTCACTCTTTTTTTATGGCTGAATGGCAAAGACTTCATTAAAAAGCAGACCGTCTTAGCCTATGAGTCTTTCCTGCTAATGTAGATTTCAACCATATCTCAATGCTGTGATGATTCACGTGACTGAAAGTCACTAAGTGAGTGGCACCATTGTTTCTACGCTGATCAGCTAAGCTAAGTCGCTTCAGTCGTGTCCAACTCTGTGCAACCCCATAGACAGCAGCCCCACCAGGCTCCCCTGTCCCTGGGATTCTCCAGGCAAGAACACTGGAGTGGGCTGCCATTTCCTTCTCCATGAAAATAATCCATAAATGAATTTCAGTAACTCTTAAACATTCCACAAAATTTCCTAAGAACCTGTGAGAGTATAATACCTGGCAATCCTCTCTAAAACAGAAATTCACCTCTCTGCTACATTACTGCTGATGATCTGAAATGTACATGATCTCTAAAAAAATAACAGTACTGAATAAAACTGAAAAGA
>SJYX01015061.1:181317-195335 GCA_006410675.1 Oreotragus oreotragus | reverse complement strand
GTGTGAGATGAGTGCAATTGTGTGGTAGTTTGAGCATTCTTTGGCATTGCCTTTCTTTGGAATTGGAATGAAAACTGACCTTTTCCAGTCCTGTGGCCACTGCCGAGTTTTCCAAATTTGCTGGCATATTGAGTGCAGCACTTTCACAGCATCATCTTTCAGGATTTGAAACAGCTCAACTGGAATTCCGTCACCTCCACTAGCTTTGTTCGTAGTGATGCTTTCTAAGGCCCACTTGACTTCACATTCCGAGATGTCTGGCTCTAGATTAGTGATCACATCCTCATGATTATCTGGGTCGTGAAGATCTTTTCTGTACAGTTCTTCTGTGTATTCTTGCCACCTCTCTATGCTTCTTGTATATTTACTTTCAAAGACATAATACTATGGGCAACACAGTAAGAAAACTGAAGAATGATGTAATAGTGATCGTTTATTTCACTACTAGATCATCTTTCTAGATGATTCCATTCCATTTCCATATAATTTTAAAAATAATTGATTAGTAATGATTAAATAATTCACAGGATTATAAAATACCAAAATATAGGAAACATAAGATCCGTAAGATACCATAAAATATCTTCAATTATAGAGATCACCATAATGTATCTTCAATTTGTGAAAGATTCAAATAGATCCATAAAGAAATTTCAAAATAGGGTGAATTTTATTCTGATTAAAAAAAAGTAAGTTTGAGACTTCCCTGGTTGTCCAGTGGCTAAGACTGCAGTCCCAATGCAGGGGGCCTGGGTTTGATCCCCGGTCAGGGAACTAGAGTCTGCATGCTGCTACTAAGACCCTGTGCAGACAAATAAATTATTTTTTTAAATGTGAATCTGTTTCTGTTCCTTGGAAGATTCTTAAGAAGGAATAAGATTTGAAATGTCAATTCCTATAATAAAGTTGCTCAAAGAAAAAAACTAAAAAACTAAAATGAGTCTAATAGCCTTTGTGGTATACCAAGGGTTAATATAACCACATTCCTTAATTTTATTTCATAACCAAACCTGAACTAGTTTCTGTTTCTTTTCCTGTCTCGGGTGAAAAAATTAAAACTTGTTTGTATTTCCTTCTCCAATTTCAGGCAGAAGGTTAGCCATTCATTCCAAGATGATGTCTTGGCCAAATGACAGACACACCTTAAATATCAAAGCATATCTTAATATATTACAGGTTCATTTCTCTTTGCCCAATCCAGTGGAATTTTTGCACTTTTAAAAACTAGATAGAGAAAGTGTAAGAATAGATGTATTTTTTAAAGTTGTATAGGGGTTTCCCTAGCAGTCTGGTAGTTAAGACTGAAGTTCCACTGCAAGGGGTGTGGGTTTGATCCCTGGTGGGTGAACTAAGATCCTATAAGCCACACAGCATGAACTAAAGAAATTTAAAAAGTTATAGTAATTTTTAGGAATCAAGTATAAAGTATATGATAAAAATTTGACCTTAGGGACATCACAGTAGTTTATTTTGTTAGAAATAACTAAAATACTAAAAGTTTCAGTTTTTCACATAAGAAAAGCATGGCTGTCATGTTTATACCATTGTAGCAAGCATTTCACAGTGGAACCATACTGTATGTATCATGATCTGAGAAAATTATCAAAAACCATCAAGAATTCAAGGGAATCAGTAAACAACATAGGATAATACTTTTGCCTCAGTCAGACATGTTAAAAGATGTATGAAGTAAATACTGGTGAATTTCAGAGGCAAAGCCCTTCTCTTTGCTTCTTTCTAGGGATTATTGGTAGTTTCGTTTGTTTGGGTTTTTTTGTTGGTACTTTTTTATGGAATAAGAACCCAGACTATTTTGTGAGTAAGATGAGTATAATACTTGATATTTCAGGTAGTAAACATCTTAGATGTACGTGTGTGTGCTCAGTCACCAACTCTGTGACCCCATGGACTGTGGCCTGCCAGACTCCACTGTCCATGAAATTCTCCAGGCAGGAATACTGGAGTGGGTT
The DNA here is from genome assembly GCA_006410675.1 of Oreotragus oreotragus. Classification (NCBI taxonomy): domain Eukaryota; kingdom Metazoa; phylum Chordata; class Mammalia; order Artiodactyla; family Bovidae; genus Oreotragus; species Oreotragus oreotragus. Next base: position 193,365 of record SJYX01015061.1, on the reverse strand, counting down.
ACCATTTTCTTCTCCAGGGGAACTTCCTGACCTAGGGATCGAACCTGCATCTCATGTCTCCTGCACTGACAGGCAGATTCTTCTCCACTGCACCACCTGGGAAACCCAGTTAAACAGGTACATAATTCAAATCTATTTGTAAGTCATATTCTTGGGGGGAAAGCTGGGAATTGTTGAAGCCTTGGAAGCATTTTTTCTCTTTCTCAAAAGGGGATATTTTGGAAAAAGAGAAAAAAGTAAATGCAGTGGAAGGGTGGGAGGGGATAAGGAAGACAGCTGTGCTGCATATCAGGAACAGAGGACAACTTCAGTTAGTTCTTTAAGAGCGCAGATGAAGAGGAAGCAGGAGTAGAGAGGCAAGTGATCACGGAGAATATAGGGACCTGGTCTAGATCTGCCCTTTAAAGGAGGGTATGTGTCTAGGCACATCATGACCAAACTGTTGAAACCAAGATTAGGAGGAAAAGCTTGAAAGTCAGAAAGAAATAACATATCATATATAAGGAACAACAACTGAATGATTATGGCCTTAACAGATATAATGGAGACTAGAAAACAGTGAAGCAACATCTGAAATTCACTGAAAGAAAATGAACTCAGTTCTATATCTAATGAAAATATCTTTCAAGAATAGAGGTAGAATAAATCTACTGGCATCTTAGGCAGTATTTATATATTTGGCATACAGATTTAAAATGTGGGCTCTGGAGACAGAATCTGGAACTGAGTTCAGGCTTGGACACCTTCTTATATATCTTACTGTCATATACTCTATTGGGATAATATATAAATTAGTGAATAAACATGAAGAATAAATTAGAGAATGCTTCTTAAGCAGGTGCCTAGCATATGGTAAGTTGTTAGAACATGTTATCATATATTTGTATGTGTTTTTAGAAAATGTAGCTAACCTTATGGAATTTCATATTTTCTATTTTTATCTGTTCTATTTTTTCCCTTAACTTTACTGAATTTGGCTATCCTTGAAAACGGAAGAAACCACTGATAGCGTTGTGAAAGAGAAGTCACCTTTGCTGCGACTTTGACCTGTACAAAGACCATACTTAGGAAAATCTCATTTTCATTAAAAAAAATCTTTTTATGAATAATGCTTTCCCTTTATTTTCTGCATTGCTTTAGGGAGAAATATAGGGCTTTTTATTTTGATAATTGATTTTACTATGATTATTGAAGAAATTGCCCTTCAGATTAAGAGGAAGATCTGCAGTTGATCCCCAAATGTATTTTTATTTGTATAGTGTTTCTAATATTTCAGGATACTCTTTAAAATTTCCTAGTTTTTAGAAAAGTCTGAATGAACATCATATTTTCATAGTTTTAGTTTCTTTGTCATTATTTCGTATTCTTCATTTGAAGACTTCCTAGGCTTTTAGAGAGTTTTCAAGACTGCAATATCATTTAAAATATTACAACAAGTGTATGATATTTTATGAATTATAACTATTATCATCAATCATACCACTTTGATATTACTTCCATATTAGTCTGCAAAACAACTATTCTTTTTTAAAATTTCACCAATTTTCTATTTTACCTTTTTTGTGTTTATAGTGTTAAGTGTGACACCTTTGAAGCCAAATCTGAAATGGTATCAAATCTCTATAACTTTAAGGTACTTACTAAATCTGCACCTTGGTTTCCTCATCTCTTATGAAAATTAAATAGGGTACTGCATGTTAAGCACTCTAATATCAAAATACTTTTACAGTTATTGCATTTAAAAAGATTTAACAAGCTGTTACCATTAACCATTAATTTTATTCCTTTCTGTTTATTAATCTGCCCATCATTCATTCAACATGCATTTATTAAATAACAGGCTCAATGACCTATCACTGTACCCAGATTTTGCCCTCTTGAATTTTATTTTGGTTATTTAGTTGATCAGGTTATTAGTATCTTTACAATTTTCACCTTAATTCCGATGAAAACAGTTGGGGAATTCCCAGGCTGTTAGGACTTGGAGACCTAATATCCCACAAGCTGCATCAATTCAGTATGGTTGCTCAGTTGTGTACAACTATTTGCAACCCCATGGACTGCAGCATGCCAGGTTTTCCTGGCCATCACCAATTCTCTGAGCTTGCACAAGCTCATGTCCATCAAATCAGTGATGCCGTGCAGCCATCTCATCCTCTGTCGTCCCCTTCTCCCCTACCTTCAATCTTTCCCAGCATTAGAGTCTTCTCCAGTGAGTCAGTTCTTTCCATCAGGTGGCCAAAGTATTGGAATTTCAACTTCAGCATCAGTCCTTCCAATGAATATTCAGGACCAATTTCCTTTAGGATGGACTGGTTGGATCTCCTTGCAGTCCAGTGGACTCTCAAGAGTCTTCCCCAACACCACATTTCAAAAGCATCAATTCTTCAGTGCTCAGCTTTCTTTATAGTCCAGCTCTCACATCCATACATGACTACTGGAAAAACCATAGCTTTGATTAGATGGACATTTGTTGGCAAAGTAATTTCTCTGCTTTTTAATATACTGTCTAGGACAGAGGAGCCTGGTAGGCTGCCGTCCATGGGGTCGGTAGGAGTCGGACACAACTGAGTGACTTCACTTTCACTTTTCCCTTTCATGCATTGGAGAAGGAAATGGCAACCCACTCCAGTATTCTTGCCTGGAGAATCCCAGGGACGGGGGAACATGGTGGGCTGCCGTCTCTGGGGTCACACAGAGTCAGACACAGCTGAAGTGACTCAGCGGCAGCAGTAGCAGCAGGTTGGTCATAGCTTTTCTTCCAAGGAGCAAGCGTGTTTTAATTTTATGGCTACAGTCACCATCTGCAGTGATTTTGGAGACCAGGATATAAAGTTTGTCACTTTTTCCATTGTTTCCCCATCTATTTGCCATGAAAGGATGGGGCTGGAGGCCATGAACTTTGTTTTTTGAATGTTGTTTTAAACCAGCTTTATGACTCTCCTCTTTCACTTTCATCAAGAGGCTTTTTAGTTCTTCTTCACTTTCTGCTATAAGGATGGTGTCATCTGCATATCTGAGGTTATTGATATTTCTCCTGGCAATCATGATTCCAGCTTGTGCTTCATCCATGCCCTCATTTCACATGATGTACTCTGCATATTAAGTTAAATGAGCAGGGTGACAGTATAGGATCCTGTNTTGAATGATTATGGCCTTAACAGATATAATGGAGACTAGAAAACAGTGAAGCAACATCTGAAATTCACTGAAAGAAAATGAACTCAGTTCTATATCTAATGAAAATATCTTTCAAGAATAGAGGTAGAATAAATCTACTGGCATCTTAGGCAGTATTTATATATTTGGCATACAGATTTAAAATGTGGGCTCTGGAGACAGAAGCTGGAATTGAGTTCAGGCTTGGACACCTTCTTATATATCTTACTGTCATATACTCTATTGGGATAATATATAAATTAGTGAATAAACATGAAGAATAAATTAGAGAATGCTTCTTAAGCAGGTGTCTAGCATATGGTAAGTTGTTAGAACATGTTATCATATATTTGTATGTGTTTTTAGAAAATGTAGCTAACCTTATGGAATTTCATATTTTCTATTTTTATCTGTTCTATTTTTTCCCTTAACTTTACTGAATTTGGCTATCCTTGAAAACGGAAGAAACCCCTGACAGCATTGTGAAAGAAAAGTCATCTTTGCTGCTACTTTGACCTGTACAAAGACCATACTTAGGAAAATCTCATTTTCATTAGAAAAAATCTTTTTATGAATAATGCTTTCCCTTTATTTTCTGCATTGCTTTAGGGAGAAATATAGGGCTTTTTATTTTGATAATTGATTTTACTATGATTATTGAAGAAATTGCCCTTCAGATTAAGAGGAAGATCTGCAGTTGATCCCCAAATGTATTTTTATTTGTATAGTGTTTCTAATATTTCAGGATACTCTTTAAAATTTCCTAGTTTTTAGAAAAGTCTGAATGAACATCATATTTTCATAGTTTTAGTTTCTTTGTCATTATTTCGTATTCTTCATTTGAAGACTTCCTAGGCTTTTAGAGAGTTTTCAAGACTGCAATATCATTTAAAATATTACAACAAGTGTATGATATTTTATGAATTATAACTATTATCATCAATCATACCACTTTGATATTACTTCCATATTAGTCTGCAAAACAACTATTCTTTTTTAAAATTTCACCAATTTTCTATTTTACCTTTTTTGTGTTTATAGTGTTAAGTGTGACACCTTTGAAGCCAAATCTGAAATGGTATCAAATCTCTATAACTTTAAGGTACTTACTAAATCTGCACCTTGGTTTCCTCATCTCTTATGAAAATTAAATAGGGTACTGCATGTTAAGCACTCTAATATCAAAATACTTTTACAGTTATTGCATTTAAAAAGATTTAACAAGCTGTTACCATTAACCATTAATTTTATTCCTTTCTGTTTATTAATCTGCCCATCATTCATTCAACATGCATTTATTAAATAACAGGCTCAATGACCTATCACTGTACCCAGATTTTGCCCTCTTGAATTTTATTTTGGTTATTTAGTTGATCAGGTTATTAGTATCTTTACAATTTTCACCTTAATTCCGATGAAAACAGTTGGGGAATTCCCAGGCTGTTAGGACTTGGAGACCTAATATCCCACAAGCTGCATCAATTCAGTATGGTTGCTCAGTTGTGTACAACTATTTGCAACCCCATGGACTGCAGCATGCCAGGTTTTCCTGGCCATCACCAATTCTCCGAGCTTGCACAAGCTCATGTCCATCAAATCAGTGATGCCGTGCAGCCATCTCATCCTCTGTCGTCCCCTTCTCCCCTACCTTCAATCTTTCCCAGCATTAGAGTCTTCTCCAGTGAGTCAGTTCTTTCCATCAGGTGGCCAAAGTATTGGAATTTCAACTTCAGCATCAGTCCTTCCAATGAATATTCAGGACCAATTTCCTTTAGGATGGACTGGTTGGATCTCCTTGCAGTCCAGTGGACTCTCAAGAGTCTTCCCCAACACCACATTTCAAAAGCATCAATTCTTCAGTGCTCAGCTTTCTTTATAGTCCAGCTCTCACATCCATACATGACTACTGGAAAAACCATAGCTTTGATTAGATGGACATTTGTTGGCAAAGTAATTTCTCTGCTTTTTAATATACTGTCTAGGACAGAGGAGCCTGGTAGGCTGCCGTCCATGGGGTCGGTAGGAGTCGGACACAACTGAGTGACTTCACTTTCACTTTTCCCTTTCATGCATTGGAGAAGGAAATGGCAACCCACTCCAGTATTCTTGCCTGGAGAATCCCAGGGACGGGGGAACATGGTGGGCTGCCGTCTCTGGGGTCACACAGAGTCAGACACAGCTGAAGTGACTCAGCGGCAGCAGTAGCAGCAGGTTGGTCATAGCTTTTCTTCCAAGGAGCAAGCGTGTTTTAATTTTATGGCTACAGTCACCATCTGCAGTGATTTTGGAGACCAGGATATAAAGTTTGTCACTTTTTCCATTGTTTCCCCATCTATTTGCCATGAAGGGATGGGGCTGGAGGCCATGAACTTTGTTTTTTGAATGTTGTTTTAAACCAGCTTTATGACTCTCCTCTTTCACTTTCATCAAGAGGCTTTTTAGTTCTTCTTCACTTTCTGCTATAAGGATGGTGTCATCTGCATATCTGAGGTTATTGATATTTCTCCTGGCAATCATGATTCCAGCTTGTGCTTCATCCATGCCCTCATTTCACATGATGTACTCTGCATATTAAGTTAAATGAGCAGGGTGACAGTATAGGATCTTGATGTACTCTTTTCTCGATTTGGAACCAGTCTGTTGTTCCATGTCCAGTTCTGACTGTTGCTTCCTGACCTGCACAGACTTCTCAGGTGGCAGCTCAGGTGGTCTGGTATTCCCATCTTATAAGAATTTTCCACAGTTTGTTGTGATCCACACAATCAAAGGCATTGGCATAGTCAATAAAGTAGAGATAGATGTTTTTCTGAAACTCTCTTGCTTTTTTGATGATGCAGCAGATGTTGGCAATTTGATCTCTGTTCCTCTGCCTTTTCTAAATCAGCTTGAACATCTGTAGGTTCACGGTTAACGTACTGTTAAAGCCTAACTTGCAGAATTTTGACCATTACTTTGCTAGCGTGTGAGATGAATGCAGTTGTGCAGTAGTTTGACCATTCTTTGGCATTACCTTTCTTAGGGATTGGAATGAAAACTGACATTTTCCAGTCCTCTGGCCACTGCTGAGTTTTCCAAATTTGCTGGCATATTTGGTGCAGCAGTTTCATAGCATCATCTTTTAGCATTTGAAATAGCTCAACTGGAATTCCATCACCTCCACTGGCTTTGTTTGCAGTGATACTTCCTAAGATCCACTTGACTTCACATTCCAGGTTGTCTGATTCTAGGTGAATGATCGTACCATCATCGTTATCTGCATCATGAAGATCTTTTTTGTATAGTTCTTCTGTATTCTTGCAACCTTTTCTTAATATCTTTTGCTTCTGTTAGGTCCATACCATTTCTGTCCTTTTTTGTACCCATCTTTGCATGAAATCTTCCCTTCGTATCTCTAATTTTCTTGAAGAGATCTCTAGTCTTTCCCATTCTATTGTTTTCCTCTATTTCTTTGCATTAGTCACTGGTGAAAGCTCTCCCTGCTATTCTTTCAATTCAGTTCAGTTCAGTTCCCTCGCTGAGTCCTGTCTGTGACTCTTTGTGACTCCCATGGACTGCAGCACTCCAGGCCTCCCTGTCCATCACCAATTCGTGGAGTTTACCCAAACTCACATCCATTGAGTCGGTGAGGCCATCCAACCATCTCATCCTCTGTCGTCCCCTTCTCCTCCTGCCTTCAATCTTTCCCACCATCAGCGTCTTTTCAAATGACTCAGCACTTCGCATCAGGTGACCAAAGTATTGGAGTTTCAGCTTCAACATCAGTCCTTTCAGTGTACACTCAGTACTGCTCACCTTCAGGATGGACTTGTTGGATCTCCTTGCAGTCCAATGGACTCTCAAGAGTCTTCTCCAATACCACAGTTCAAAAGCATCAAGTCTTCAGCACTCAGCTTTCTTTATAGTCCAACTCTCCCACCCATATGGGACTACTGGAAAAACCATAGCCTTGACTAGACAGATCTTTGTTGGAAAGTAACATCTCTGCTTTTTAATATGCTGTCTGGGTTGGTCATAACTTTTCTTCCAAGGAGTAAGCGTCTTTTAATTTCATGGCTGCAGTCACCATCTGCAGTGATTTTGGAGCCCCAAAAAATAAAGTCTGACACTGTTTCCACTGTTTCCCCATCTATTTCCCATGAAGTGATGGGACCGGATGCCATGATCTTCGTTTTCTGAATGTTGAGCTTTAAGCCAACTTTTTCACTCTCTTCTTTCACTTTCATCAAGAGGCTTTTTAGCCTCTCTTCACTTTCTGCCATAAGGGTGGTGTCATCTGCATATCTGAGGTTATTGATATTTCTCCTGGCAATCTTGATTCCAGCTTGCGCTTCATCCAGCCCAGCTTTTCTCATGATGTACTCTGCATAGAAGTTAAATAAGCAGGGTGACAATATACAGCCTTGACGTACTTCTTTTCCTATTTGAAACCAGTCTGTTGTTCATGTCCATTTCTAACTTTTGCTTCCTGACCTGCATACAGATTTCTCAAGAGGCAGGTCAGGTGGTCTGGTATTCCCATCTCTTTCAGAATTTTTCACAGTTTATTGTGATCCACAAAGAGTTCTCTGCATTCAAATGAGTATATGTTTTCTTATCTGCTTTGCCTTTCACTTCTCTTCTTTCACAGCTATTTGTAAGGCCTCCTCAGACAACCATTTTGCCATTTTACATTTCTGTTTCTTGGGGATGGTCTTGATCACTGCCTCCTGTACAGTGTCACAAACCTCCATCCATAGTTCTTTAGGCACTCTAACAAATCTAATCCTTTGAATCTATTTGTGGCCTCCACTGTATAATCATAAGGGATTTGATTTAGGTCATACCTGAATGGCCTAGGGGTTTTCCCTACTTCCTTCAATATATATCTGAATTTGGGAATAAGGATTTCATGATCTGCGTGAGCCACAATCAGCTCCCCGTCTTGGTTTTGCTGATTGTAGAGAGCTTCTCCATCTTTGGCTGCAAAGAATATAATCAGTCTTATTTCTGCATTGACCATCTGGTGATGTCCATGTGTACAGTCGTCTCTTGTGTTGTTGGAAGAGGGTGTTTGCCATGACCAGTGCATTCTCTTGTCAAAACTCTGTTAGCCTTTGCCCTGCTTCATTCTGTACTCCAAGACCAAATTTGCCTGTTACTCCAGGTATTTCTTGACTTCCTACTTTTGCATTTCAGTCCCCTATAATGAAGAGGACACCTTTTTTGGGTGTTAGTTCTAGAAGGTCTTGTAGGTCTCCATAGAACCGTTCAACTTCAGCTTTTTCAGCATTACTGGTCTGGACATAGACTTGGATTACTGTGATATTGAATGGTTTGCCTTGGAAATGAAGAGAGATCATTCTGTCATTTTTGAGATTGTACCCAATAACTGCATTTTGGACTCTTGTTCTCTATGAGGGCTACTCCATTTCTTCTATTGAACTCTTGCCCACAGTAGTAGATATAATGGTCATCTGAGTTAAATTCACCCATTCTGGTCCATTTTAGTTCACTGATTCCTAAAATGTTGATGTTCACTCTTCCCATCTCCTGTGAGACCACTTCTAATTTACCCTGTTTCACTGACCTAACATTCAGTTTCCTATGTAATATTGTTCTTAACTTCCATCACCAGTCACATCCACAACTGGACGTTGTTTTTGCTTTGGCTCCATGGGGTGCATAGGATGGTCAAAGAAAAAAAAAAGTAATAATCTTTATTATACAGCTGTTTTAAAGCACTACTGCTCAAAATGTGGCCTGTGGACCAGTACTAATCATTAACAAGATAATTACTGAATTTGAGAGTAAGGTTTTTCTCTCTCTCTCCCTTTCTCTCTCCCTCTCTCTCTCTCTCTCTATATATATACACATATATGTACACACATGACCAGTCATACATATATATGTATGTATTAAAGTGCAGTAAAAGTCACTCAGTGTGTCCAACTCTTTGCGACCCCATGGATTATACAATCCATGGAATTCTCCAGGCCTGAATACTGGAGTGAGTAGCTATTCCCTTCTCTAGGGGATCTTCCCAACCCAGGGATCGAACCCACATCTCCTGCATTGTGGGCAGATTCTTTACCAGCTGAACCACAAAGAAAGCCCAAGAATACTGAAGTGGGTAGCCTAGCTCTTCTCTAGCTGATCTTCCCAACCCAGGAATCAAACCGGGGTCTCCTGTGTTGTAGGCAGAATCCTTAGGAAAACTGAGTTATCAGGGAAGCTCTATGTATTTAAAAGCTATATATATTTACTATCTCCAAGTTTCTGTGCATCAGGAATCTTGGCTGGGCTTAACTGAGCACCTTTGGCTTGTGAGGTTGCAGTCAAACTCGTGTCCAGGACTGCAGTCTTGTCTGGAGACTTGATGGAGGAGGATCTAGTTCTATATTCACGCATGTGGAGCTCCGCTCAGGACTGCCTCACATGGCAGCTAGCTTCCCCAGAGTGAGTAATCCAAGTGATAATGAGAGTATTAGAGATGGAAGTCACATTCTTTTATAACCCATTTTTGGATATAACATTTTATCACTTCTGCTTCTGCTATATATTTTTTGTAAGAAGAGAGTCACTTTATTATACATTATGGTATTGTTTGTTGTTTCTTTTTCTTAGTTTTCCTAGCATCTATGATGTATTATTAAAGTTTATTTTAGTAGTATTAGGAAATGCATATTTCATTTATAAATGAAATTTTGTTTCTTATTGTACTTGGCAGTATAAAAATGAGTGCTTCACATGCTGGAAACTACTTCCAAATTTGCTGTTTTCAAAATTTAATACCATGTGCAGATTAATAACAGGGTTAGTTCCAATAGTCATGTATGGATGTGAGAGCTGGACTGTCGTGTTGGAGAAGACTCTTGAGAGTCCCTTGGACTGCAAGGAGATCCAACCAGTCCATCCTAAAGCAGATCAGTCCTGGGTGTTCATTGGAAGGAGTGATGTTGAAGCTGAAACTCCAGTACTTTGGTCACCTTATGCGAAGAGCTGACTCATTTGAAAAGACCCTGATGCTGGGAAACATTGAGGGCAGGAAGAGAAGGGGATGACAGAGGATGAGATGGTTGGATGGCATCACCAACTCAATGGACATGGGTTTGGGAAACTCCAGGAGTTGGTGATGGACAGGGAGGCCTGGCATGCTGCAGTTCATGGGGTTGCAAAGAGTCAGACACAGCTGAGCAAGGGAACTGAACTGACCTGAGTTAACCATAATAGCTTACTGTTATTGGGCAAGTGGTTTTTGGCAAAAATATTATCTTCGTAGGTTTTACAAATATCCTAATGACATTATGGTTTAAAATTCTTAAACCTTGCTAAATTTAAGCTGTCCCTTTAATAAAGACCAATACTTTATTTTAACCTTTTATAATTATATTTACATAGCAAGAAGCCAGATTTTAAGTCCCAAGACAGAGTTGCTATTAGTCTTAGCTTAGAGTAAAGGCAGTAACAAGCTATATGGTTCTAATCTCTGTTAAAATAAATGGATACAGTTTTCAGAGTTGGCTGGTAAGGAAGATAGAAACATTTCCAACAATTACTAGGTTGGAAATGAAAAAGAAAAATTCCATAAGGAAACCAGAGCATAGTGAAAGATTGTTGCTGAATCACGCAAAGATGCCGTGATTCTTTGCCTCCTGAGGAGAAGAATTCAATCCAGGGCCAGAGACGAGGCTTGATCGCTCAGAGCTTTTGTGTAATAAAATTTTATTAAAGTATAAAGGCTGTGATTCATGGGGTCGCAAAGAGTCAGACACGACTGACCGACTGAAATGAACTGAACTGAAAGTATAAAGGAGATAGAGAAAGCTTCTAACATAGACATCAGAAGGGGGTAGAAAGAGTACCCTCTTGCTAGTGTTGCTGCTACTGCTAAGTCGCTGCAGTCGTGTCCTAGTCTGTGCGACCCCAGAGACGGCAGCCCACCAGGCTCCCCCGTCCCTGGGATTCTCCAGGCAAGAACACTGGAGTGGGTTGCCATTTCCTTCTCCAGTGCATGAAAGTGAAAATTGGAAGTGAAGTCACTCAGTCGCGTCTGACTCCTTGTGACCCCATGGACTGCAGCCCACCAGTCTCCTCCATCCATGGGATTTTCCAGGCAAGAGTACTGGAGTGGGATGCCATTGCCTTCTCCGTTGCTAGTGTTAGCAATGGAGTTATATACTCTCCAGTGAATCTAAAGAATGTCTGGAGGTTGTAAAGACCTCACCAGACCTACTCCCATAATTTACATTTTAAGATAACAGAATTAGCCAGAAGGTTTAATCCAGAGACTGTCCTCAGGCAGGATACGTTATTGTTTTATAATCCTAAGGAATGTAGAGGCAGAAAAAGTTTGTCCTTTCTTCCTCCTTGAGAATTCCAGACCCCTCTCTCATTGGGGACCCCTAGACTTCTTATCAACCTTCCTAGGAAATGACTCTCTCATTAGGATTCGTTTTCCTTTTTTTAAGAAAATCATGGTGTCCTACAGAAGGAGAAATACATCTTGCTTACTTGTGAAAGTTATATAATCAGTTCAGTTCAGTCGATCAGTCGTGTACGACTCTTTGTGACCCCATGAATCGCAGCACACCAGGCCTCCCTGTTCATCACCATCTCCCGGAGTTCACTCAGACTTACGTCCATCGAGTCCATGATGCCGTCCAACCATCTCATCCTCGGTCGTCCCCTTCTCCTCCTGCCCCCAATCCCTCCCAGCATCAGACTCTTTTCCAATGAGTCAACTCTTCGCATGAGGTGGCCAAAGTACTGGAGTTTCAGCTTTAGCATCATTCCTTCCAAAGAAATCCCAGGGTTGATCTCCTTCAGAATGGACTGGTTGGATCTCCTTGCAGTCCAAGGGACTCTCAAGAGTCTTCTCCAACACCACAGTTCAAAAGCATCAATTCTTCG
>SJYX01015061.1:162253-176309 GCA_006410675.1 Oreotragus oreotragus | reverse complement strand
TCTCTTTGGAATAAATTAAATAAGCAACTCAGGAAGTAAAAAGGCAATGGAAGAAAATACATGCATGGTTCTCTCTTAAAGAGTAGACCTTAATTCCTTAGTGAGAACTTGAGTTTGGTTATTTGTGGGTTTTTGTTTTTTTTTGCCACACTGGGTGGCTTGTGGCATCTTAGTTCCTGGAACAGGGATTGATCCCTGACCACAGTAGTTGAAAGCGCCTGAGTTCTAACCACTGGACCACAGGGAACTTTGAACTTGCGTTTTCTTTTAGCATACATCCCCTTGATTTATGATCTGTGGGGTTGCATTAGTTATGTTATTTCTCTTAGTGATGCATATAAATGTTTAGATCTTGCAAATAATCGTATCTCAAATTATTTTGAAATTTTTGTCCATCTTATTTTGCCAGGACATAAAAAAAGGTAAAGCTGAAAATACAGTGGTTCGTCTGTGGTTTCATTCCCAGCATATAAAAATTGTAGTCACGTGATTTGTGTGTATGTATTCACATGTGTATGTAAAATAATTGGAGAGGAATATGTTAACAAATTAACACAGTCTGTTAAAGTCTTGGGATTTGATTTTTTCACTTTCTTGACATTTTAAAAGGTATTTTGTTTATAATAAATAAAAGTGAAAAAGGAAAAGTAAGTCAGACATTAATTTGAAAATTACTACGTTAAAATTTGAGTAGTATTCTTAATTATTACTTTTCATTCACTCTTGTAATGGTAAAAACATTTTAATTGCAGTCTAGAGTTTTTCTGGTTACTTAATCTGTTCAAACAAACATATAAAATATTTGAATATTTGAGGAATTTTAAAATATTTGTTCTTGAGGTACATAATGGTTTTTTGGGGGAGGTGAAGGGGTTATTGAGTTTGATTATCGTATGTTAGAAATAAGCAAGTTCCGCCTTGAAACCTACTATAGTTTAGTTTTCCTTTCTCTTCTTTGCCCTCTTCCTTCTTCTCCTGTTCAGTCCTCTCTTTCTCTCTCTTATTACCCTTTGTATATTTTGCCTGTTTCCTGATAGATTAATTCCAGGTGACTTTGATCAATATGTTAAGCACTTGTGATATTATTTATATAGTTTTCTGTGTTTTTTTTTTTAATAAGGAGTAGGAACTTTACCACATAAAACTTACTTAGAATTCCTTCAGAAAACTTCTAATTTTCCAGTGTTACTATCACCAAAAATAGAGGTTGGCCTTGCATTTTTTAAGTGGTAACCTGAATAGTCAGTGGTAGAATTAGACTGGAAATTTTTGAATATTTTCAGAGAAAATGTACTTTTAAACCAGTATGCTAAACCACAAGGACCTGGAGTTCTTTCCTTTGAGCTGTGCATTTACTGTTTGTGCTTCTGAGCTGAAGTGAAACAGACAGTATTCTATAATATCAAACAATAAAAATGTTTGACTGTTTTCTTTCTCAAAAAACTTTTTGTTTATTAGGCACAGTTATATCCATTCATAGGCCTTGGGACTATATATGTGACTATATGTGAATGCATAGTATCCGCAGGACAAATACTTCTTTGGAAGCAAAACAAACAAAATTCTGTATGATCTGTGAACATCAGCTTTTTCCAAGGATACTCACAGTGTACCCACTTCCCTTTTAGAAAGGTCTCTTTATCTTAAAGAGAGAAAAGCAGGACAGGTGACTTTCACAGCATTGGATATTTGGCTTAACTTTAGTAATAGTAAGTATTGATTGAGGTTTTATCATGTACCAGACACCATACTAGGCACTTCCATTATATGCTGCCCTCACAAAGCTGTTTGAAAGAATACTAAATCTCACTTCCCAGAAAAATATGGAAAATTATAATACTTTGTTATAGTATGTGATCACCTCTGTTAGGTGCTCCCCCTTTCAATTTTGGACTTTTAGGTAAAAAAAACTCAGTGAGAACTAATTGGAAGACTACAGATAACCAGTACTAATGAGAAATTTTAGAAATTTGAAAATAAGAAATATTAAAAACAAAAGAAGAATCACCATAATAACATAAATGATAGTACCAAAAGTAGCACATAGAGATTCAAGTATACTAAAGCTTAGTATGTTGTTTGTCTTTTTTCAATGATTTTTCTTATATTTAGATAGAATTGAAGAATGTTTAATCAAAGAAATTAGATTTAACAAAGTAACTTAATTTCCCAAGGTAGAAATATAAGCTAGAATTTTTTAATGTTAATGGAGCCTAGCAAGCATTCTAATATGTAAATTGCAAGTATTCTTACATTATAAGTCTCAAAAGCTTTAATAAACCAATTTAACCATTAAATATCATAGGAAGATAAGGCTTATAAAATCAAAAGTTGTTAAGCTCATAGACTTGTCCTTATGTTTATAATATGAAAATGAGGGAAAATTAATAGTATTTTTAAATGATTAACTTCAGAAAAGCAGTTTTTCTCCCAGTCTTTTAATGTGATTAAGTGAGCTTGCTATGTGAATAAAAGAATTAAGAAAATTATATAAACTGAGTTCAACCATATAATAAATATTTATTGACCACCTACTCCGTGCCAAGCACTGTGTGAGGCATTTGGTAAACATCAGTGGGAGAACCACGTTCACTGCCCTCATGGAACTTAATGTTTTCACAGGGGAGGCAGACAACAAACATAGTAAGTAAGTGTGTTAGGGAGTGATAAACATACTAAGTGAACTATGCAAAACAGTAGGGTATTACGAAGAGGGTATGGGAAGGATACCCAGGCTACAATTTTAAATAGGGGGTCAGAGTATGCCCTCATTAGAAGGTGCAAAGACTTGAAGGAGATAAGGGAGTTTAGTCAAAGAACTGGCCGAAGAACCCTCCAGGAAAAAGGAACAGTCGGTGCAAAAGGCCTCAAGGTCAGAGTGCCTCACAGATTTGACAACAGCAAAGTTGGACAGCACTGAGCAAGCAGGGTAGAACATTAGGTATGAAGGTAGACAAGTAACAAGTAAAAGTGATACAGATTCTGTGAAGATTTGGGTTTTATTCTAGAGTGAGATGAGGTGCCATGACATAATTCATGGTTAGAAGAATCCGCTTGGCTACTGTGTTGATAATTGATTATAGGAGAGAAAGGGCAGGAACAGAGATGATTTAACAGGCTATTGCAATAATCCAGGGAAAACATGAGGGTGGTTCAGACTAGTGTGAAAATAGTGAGAGAAGGTTACACTCCTGGTACACTTTGAAAGTAGTTCAGTTCAGTCGCTCAGTCGTGTGCGACTCTTTGCAACCCCATGAATTGCAGCACGCCAGGGCTTCCTGTCCATCACCAACTCCTGGATTCACTCATACTCATGTCCATCGAATCGGTGATGCCATCCAGCCATCTCAACCTATGTCGTCCCCTTCTCCTCCTGCCCCTAATCCCTCCCAGCCTCAGAGTCTTTTCCAATGAGACAACGCTTCGCATGAGGTGGCCAAAGTATTGGAGTTTCAGCTTTAGCATCAGTCCTTCCAAAGAATACCCAGGACTGATCTTTAGAATGGACTGGTTGGATCTCCTTGCAGTCCAAGGGACTCTCAAGAGTCTTCTCCAACACCACAGTTCAAAAGCATCAATTCTTCAGCGCTCAGCTTTCTTCACAGTCCAACTCTCACATCCATACATGACCACTGGAAAAACCATAGCCTTGACCAGATGGACCTTTGTTGGCAGTAATGTCTCTGCTTTTGAATATGGTATCTAAGTTGGTCATAACTTTCCTTCCCAGGAGTAAGCGTCTTTTAATTTCATGGCTGCAATCACCATACAAGAGTCTTCTCCAACACCACAGTTCAAAAGCATCAATTCTTCAGCACTCAGCTTTCTTCACAGACCAGCTTTCACATCCATACATGACCACTGGAAAAACCATGCCTTGACTGGACAGACCTTTGTTGGCAAAGTAATGTCTCTGCTTTTGAACATGCTATCTAGGCTGGCAGTACAGTACTATATGGGCTTCCTAGGTGGCTCAGGGTAAAGAATTCATCTGCCAAGCAGGAGACATGGGTTCAATCCCTGAATCAAGAAGATCCCCTGGAGAAGGAAATGGCAAAACACTCCAGTGTTCTTGGCAGGAAAATCCCATGGACAGAGGAGCCTGGTGGGCTAGAGTCCATGGGGTTGCAAAAGAGGCAGACATGACTCAGTGACTAAACCACAAGAACAATAACAGTACTCTATAGCCGATTGTGCTAGTTGGGCACCTAGGCTAACTCTGTTGGATTTATGAACACGCTCTCAGCATGGATCTTATTTGCATGTAGGAGACTTACTGTACTAGATTGGCCCAGAGGCAGTAAGCACGTGTTATTTAAAGTCAGAAGGTACTTGGTGATGATGCAGATTTACCAGATGAAGGAGAGGATCAGAGGTTAGGTTAGAGGCTGTAGTAGGCAGCCTTTAACGTGCCTCTCAAGGACTCATGACTCCTGATATTCAGGCCCCTCCCCTTGAATGTGTACTGGACCTACTGACTTGAGTCTGAAAATTTAAATATGGCCAAAGTGATGGTGCATCACTACTAAGACTAGGTTGCAAGAAGACTGCAGTTTCCATTTGGGAAATGTGTCCCATCCCTCTCCCTCTACTCACTCTGAGAGAAGCCAGCTGCCATACTGAGAGCTGCCACACAGACAGGTCCTTGTGGCAAGGAACAAATAACTCTTGATGAACAGCCAGCCATGGTTTGCCAGCAGCCACGCCAATGAGGTTGGAAGCAGATGCTCCACAAGTCTTTGTAACCAGTGTTGTCAACATCACCAACTTCAGTCGATAGTTTCTAAACCCCAAAAGCTAGGTACATACATGGTTCTTTCCAGCACTTTCAGGTTGCTCACCAACAAACTTACCAAACATAAACCTAATAGCCAAGTGAAAAGAGAAAAGAAAGAAGATAGGCTTGTCTATTTGTTGGTTTCCATTTTCTTAATAAGGATCTTCCTGTCCCTGGCAGAGTGGGGAGGTGGGTGAAGCTATGTCTGTATCAGAAAGAATAAGATCCAGGTTTCAGCCCTCTCTCAAGCTCTCTCCTCCTCCTAACTTTGCACTCAACAGCCACAGAGCTTTGGGGAAGGCTATGAACCCGTTGGGTCTCAGTTGTACCATCTGTAAAAGGAGGTGGTATTTAGCCTACCTGAGCAATGAAAGGGACTGGGCCAATCACTCTTCAAGGATCCTTCTAGTTCTGAATTATATGATTGTCTGTGCCTCTATTCAGACTGAGTTTTGACGGCTCTGTTACTGTGGTTCTCAAACTTTTTGGTCTCAGGACCTTTTTACTCTGAAAAAATTTTTGAGGATCTGAAAATTCCTTTTGTTTTAGAGGTGTGCATATATATATATGCACACACACACACACACACACACATATCAGTATTGTATTAGAAATTGAAATAAAATTTCTATGAAGCATTAGTTGATTATATGAACTAATAATGAATTATTAGTTCATTTAAAAATAATAAGCCTGTTATATGTTAACATAAAAGTAAAGAAGGGATGTTGTCCTACACTTTTCAACTCTCTTTATGTCTGGTCTATTAGGAGACAGTTTCTTGTATCTGTTTTTGCATTCATTCTGTTGCAACACCACATGTCAGGGAGCTTCTGGAAACTGCTTAGTATACTGCTGAGGGAATGAAAGTGAAAAAGGCAAATAACATCTTAGTGTTAGTATGAAAACTGTTTTGACTTTACAGAAACCCTAAAAGGGTTTTTTGGAACCCCTAGGGGTCCCTGGACCACATTTTGAAAATTGTTGTTCTGTTAATACTGGTTGGGAATGCCAAGATTTCGTCTCAACCTTTTGACTACCCACCATGGGAAAAAAAAACAAAAAACACACATTATGTTCAACACATGCACACACACACACACACACACACACACACACACGAATACATACCATACAAGGGCAATTTCCACACTTTTTTTTTTTTGTAAAGCCTCTCTCTGAGAAACCACAAGTCAAAATGTCCACCTCAAGCAGACCCTCTGCAGAGGCCCCGCTCCTCAAGGCAGGGTGTCAGCCCATCCTCCAAATGGTAGCTTCCTGCTTATCTACAGAACCCAGTGAAAGTAACAAATGGCTTCTTGAGGGTCTGCATCTAGCTTCTCCAACCGGATAAATAGCTGAGGAATTTCAAATGTTGCTTGCCTTTGAAGCTTTGGCTTCAAAAACAAATGCCTAGAGGAAATCAGCAATGAGAAGGCCTGTTTCAAAAGCCAGCAACACCCCCACCACCATCCAACAAAGCAACAGGGATGTTCTAAAGCCCCTGCAGTCAGCCAACCAGGAAGCAACCCAAAGTGGGGATGGGGGCAGCATCAGACCAGTTGGGGGCTTTCTGAGAAGACCTTTAATAAAGAGCTAAGTGGAAAAGGAAATCCCTAGATCTGATCATGCTAATTGGGTGAGATAGGAGAAAGGAAGGCTGCCCAACAAGGAGATTTCGTTTTGGCACTACCATCTTGGTGTTGGTAGCAAATAACTTTTTCTGAAAAGGACAAATGGGAATAAGAAAAATGCTAAAGTTCCTTCAAGCAACTCTTTCATTCTGTGCTTCCTACCAGTAATGCACACAAATCTGTGGATATATTTCTGAACCAAAGCTAGGACATAGCTCCTATCCCATTTATGCCTGAAATACATAACTCTTTCGTTTCTTCAACTGCTATCAAGACCCCGGTTTGTTGCAGGCACTGTTCTAACACTGAAATAGTGCTGTCACTGAAGTGATATTCATTGTTCCCTATGACTAAAACAATGAAAAATTCTTGCCTTTACAGGGGAGAGACAGATAAACAAAATACATCCGATGTCAGTGATGATGTGTCATAGAGAAACTTAAAACAGGAAAGAGGAATATGGGCTATAGGGTTGAAGGTTGTTTGCAGTTTTAAATAAACTAGTCATTGTAAGCAAATACTATCTATGAGCCTTGGAATTTGAAATATTATATAATTTTGTATGAATATGACAATCAGAAAGTCAAACAGCATTCATCCATTCAGTGATTCAGATAGTCAGTCAGTCAACCAACAAACATTCACTTGGAACAAACTTGGGAAGCTTTCCCTTTCGGGTGGATCTGTTATTGTTCAAGAGGGGGGACTGGTTATTGTTCAAGCATAGGGGGATTGGTTCAAGAGTCCTCATGGATACCAAAATCCGAGGATGCTCAAGCCCCTTATATAAATAACGTAGTACACTCAGCTCTCCGTATCCAGGAGTTCTGCATCTGAAGATTCAACCATCGGTAGATGCCAAGGGCCGACTCAGCTTACTTGAAGAGTTGTTCTAAGATGCAGCTTTACTCACACTGGACACTAGACATAAACCCACTCCCAGAAGGTAGCCATCAAAGTGGAAATCAGAAGAGGAGACCAGAGGGAATTGTCTGTGAGCACATGAGACGCTCCCCATGGAAACTGCCCCTGAGAGATAAATAGGGTCCAGTGAGACTTGAGACTTATTTGGATCCCATTTGGCTGGTTGAGTCTTGGAAAAATCAGGTTACACCATTCTTTTTCAGAGATTCTGCTAGGCTCCCAAAGCAGAAAGGAAGATTTCCAAGTTGGCTGCAAAAGGGGCCATTCCAAACAGATCAGCTGATTTTATTAGAGACAGAACTATTTTCCATGAAATAAAAGACTGTTACACCTCTGCCAAACTAGAATCCAGGCTCTGTCTTCCTTACTACCCAAGTGCTGGCCAAACCCACTTGGGATAACAGTATCCCCATTCCTGCCCCCCAAATGTTGCCACCAAATGACTATAGCTCCTTCTTAATTTGAATAAGAATCCTGCTCCATCTGTTAGAAGGAGCAATATCTGTTCATGCTAATCTGATTGCTCCTACAACTTGTATTAAAAAACATGGAGGTTACCACAGGCTTTGCTCTGACCTTTGATTTTCCAATATCGCATCTGGGGTAAGCACTTCCTTTTAATCTCTACGGACAATAGGCAAAATTTCACCGAGGGGTCTGCTGACAGAGGCAGAGATCATAGAGCATGTGTCCATGACCCCAGGTTAGATGATTATAATAATGCTTTTTTAGACTCTTCTAATAAAGAATATGCTGAACAGGCTCCAATACACAATTGCAAAAGTCTAATTGCTGTTAACGTGTCACTTCCATCACGGAGGCACAACAACGTACTGACGGCTTGTCAAATCCCGAATTGATTTTGAAATTGCTTTAATGAGGCAGTGAATAAGTTTGCAGCGGCCCTGGCCATCTGAGAGGCCTCCACGGCATCAGCCCAGATCCCCTGCAGTCGCTTTGTTGGCCATTCATAAATGAGGACAGGGCATGCAGAGAGTTGTGGTTTGGTGGCTGAAGATTTGCAAGCTCTGAGCAGGAATTTTAGTCCCTGTTCCCACCTCTGAAGTCCCTTCTTGCATTTTAGATTTATTTGTGTGTGTGTGTGTGTGTGTGTGGTGTGTTTCCCTTCCATCTTCATTCTCCTCACCCCCCAGCCCAATAAATATCTTCAACAGAAAGGGTTGGGCTGGTTTTACACAAAAGCACAAGGAAGGGTTACAGGTTCCTTCTTGCTCCTCAGCCAACCCATGTGAGAGCTATTCTGAGAGTAACACGCCACTCTGCTCTGAGCTTTGTCCTGTCAATCAGGACTGATGGTGGATACTAGATGCAGAAGGATAGAGTCAAGCTTGCTACTTGCATCACTGTCCAAAGTTGAGGAGTTGAACAACCACCCCCCTGCCTCCAAAATTACTATTCCCATTTTGTGTTTCCCCTGAAGGATGAGAAAAGTTGGTAAAGGTTCTTCAAACTGTCAAGGCATGGACCTCACAGCTCCTCTCCATACCCAGCCAACTAAAGCCTAGTGGGCAGAAATGGCAATGTTTGTTTTGATATCATGCTCTAAAAGCAGCTATCACCAGGTATTTCAACACTGCAAGGCAGGTATGGGCACAGTACCAAAGAAACCTTCCAAATCTGACCAAGTCTGACACGATGGGCTGCTTCATTCCTGCTCAAGATGTGGTTTGGGATTCGTGATGAGGAAATAGTACTATCCCAGCCAAGAGAACTGAATAAGCTTTCCTGTTTCCTTCTCTTTCATGTATAAACAACACCAGCACCCTGACAATGGGGACAAATGTATGCTCAGCTTGCGGTAGAAATGAAAAAAAAAAAAAAAGACTGCCAGTAACACTTCACAATCATTGCTTTTATTACCTGCCTCCCCCACCTGGAACATTATTTCATTCAGAGCCAAAGTAGAGAGCCAAATTGCCTATTTCCAAAGGATATGAGCACATTTTAGAAAAGCATCTGTGTGTATTATATTCTGAGGGGCATTGTCTCATTTCTATGGCCCCCATGTTTCTGAATGCCTGACCGGCATCCTTATCAGGAACAGGGATGCCTTCAAGAAATTGGATGCTACAGCATCCATATATCAATGTTATGGTGACGTATTTTTCATGAAATCTGTAAATGAGGTCAACAGGATAGGGATATTCTGGATGACAGAATCTTTAATAGATTTTGAGGAATGACCCACTTCCTTCTAAAAAGTCAATTTACCTTTTTTTTTTTTTTGGATGCTTGCTTATTACAGTCTGATCCTGCCACTTTGGCACAAAGTCTCCCACAGCATGTTGTGAGAAAGAGGTATTTACTTTTCTATAAACCAGTGAGTAGAAATACAAGTTGTTAGCATGAAAGCAATAGGTAGTTGGCCTCTCTGGGGTTTCTGATATTTTGTCTTTTCTTATCACCCAAAACAGGTGACTGTTCATCAAAAAAGAGTGACAAAAAAGGACGAAGAAAATGCTGAGGGTCCTGGGTGTTAGGATTTAAAGTTCCAGAGGGTCATTTTTATACTCTCAGTGAAACTGTAAAGTCATCTCAGCTTCTGCCCAGACCTCTGTCTGTCCAAGACATCAACTGCATGCTGGGGTCTGTTATTATAAGCAGTGTCTGACAGAGGGTTGAGAGTGAAAGAAAAGGGAGCTCTTATGTCCTGCTGTCCATTCATTCCCCTGCTTGCTTTGGGCCATGCAGGGCTAAATGTGGGCACCTAGCACAGCTCACACACCCTCAACCCAGCAAAGGCCAAAAGCAGAACGAGGTCCCAGGAGAGAGGGACACCAGGGACAAAAGTGGCTGAAGTGAGCCATGGCTCAGAGTGAAACTGACAACTGCCAGCAAAACTGGGAGGGCTGAAGACCAATCACCAGGTCTCCTGCCTGGGCTTGGGCGTCTTCTATCATTTTTCTGGGCCTTCCTCTGCAGAGCTGTGGAGCAGAACTATTAGGAACTCTGAACCAGAAGGCAGCTGGGAAGAAACAGAGCTGTTAGGGCTGCAAAGGCCTTAACAAGGGCCATTTCTGTGAAAGCAGTAAACCCGGAACTCATGCCTGGTCCTGATCTACATACACATACATATATATCTGTGTGTACACACACACACGCAAAGAGAGAGTGGGAAATGTGGTTCTGAAGATATAACAGGAACTTTTAAGCGACTAAAAGAAGGAAAATATCTTTCTATATTACGTACATTACTCCATTATTGTCCTTATGATTAACAAAACAGTATAAACAGTCTCTTCCAGATCAGTGAACATGGCCTCAGGCCTAAACACAAGAGGGAAAATGAATCCTG
This sequence comes from Oreotragus oreotragus, assembly GCA_006410675.1. Taxonomy (NCBI): domain Eukaryota; kingdom Metazoa; phylum Chordata; class Mammalia; order Artiodactyla; family Bovidae; genus Oreotragus; species Oreotragus oreotragus. The sequence goes on along the minus strand of SJYX01015061.1, from coordinate 165,658 downwards.
ACTGACAGAGCCTGGAATTTCACTTGCTCCCGCCACCTGCTCTTGGAGGTCACCAGCAATGCAGTGTGTAATTACCAACCTCAAGGCCGCCTCTTCCTTCCCCTCTGCCGATGGCTAATTGATGGCCTTCACACCAGGGCTGGGTCAGTCCTCTGAAAACATCTTGAGCAGAAACTACTCCTCCATCTAACAGATGCTGCTCACTTGGGAGCCTCACAGTGCCAGGACTTCAATAATGGCTTGAGTTTGCTCAAACATGACAAAAAAAAAAAAAAATGATAGAGCAAAGAGCAAGATGACAGATCTACTCAAGACAGAAGGAAAATTAACCACAGTTTTAGAATCTGGTCTTGGCTGCATCATCCACTTCATGCATTAATGTATTTATGGGACCTCTTCCAAGAGAAGATATCTAAGGTTCAGGTTCTTGCCTTTCTTTTCAGGTCTTCCTTGCTTCCCTTTGAAATTACACACAGACAGTGAAATCACTGCCTCAGCAAATGCTGAAGTATTATAAAGAGTTCATATGGCAAAGGATTGTTCACATCTGTCAGCGGCTGCAAAGAGAGCCCCTAACTTCCCTAGGATCTTCTAAACCAGTGAAATAAATACAAATCTCCAGCCTAAACCTGGGACTCTAGGCCTAGGTGCTGTGCCTTGATACTGGCCTCTCCAAAATCAGAACAAACTTGGTATCCAAAAGAATTTGGGGAAAATGGTCTCTCTTCTTGCTCATCTCTGAGCTGCTAGAGAATAAAGCTCCTTGCTGACTCCAGGAAGCCTATCCCTTCTTTCTCCCCAAGCAGCAAATCCCAACTCTCCTGGGGGACACAGATCCTCTGTGGAGGGCCTGGTTTCCATTCCAGACCCTGCTTTGTTTCAGTCCATTAACACAGTCCAGCTCAGACTGAACAAGAGGCTTCCCCTGGAAAATGTGAGGGCAGGGAACCGCTCAGGACTCCGGCTCACCCGGCTCTATAAACACTCTCGGACTTCCCTGGTGCTCCCAACGCAGGAGGCCCAGATTCAGTTCCTGGTCAGGGAACTAGATCCTGTGTGCCACAACTAAAGATTCTGCATACTACAGCTACGACCCGAAACGGCCAAGTAAATATTTTTTTAAAAAAACACAACACTTTCACTCAAACCCTCCACTTTACCTACAAGCATAAAGCTCTAAAAACAAAACTGGCAGCAGGAGCTGTAATGCTAAGAGACAGCTCAAAATTAGGGTTTCAAAGACTAGATATTTTTCAATATCTAAAGCTATCTGTTTCTACCACTTGCTCTAGATTAGCAGGCAGCAAACATAGCCTGTTGCCTGTATTTGTAAATAAAGTTTCGGGAATATAGCCATGATGGTTCATTGACATACTATCTATGGCTGTGTTGGCCCCCCACAAAGGTAGAGGTGAGTAGTTATGACAGAAACTACAAAACTTACAAAGCCTAAGATGTTTACTATCTGGCCCTTTACAGAAAAGGGTTGCCAATCCCTGCTCTATTGGTTGTTCTCACATCTCCCAGTTATTGTTAATGGTTCAGTTCAGTTTGGTCACTCAGTTTTGTCTGACCCTGCAACCCCGTGGACTGCAGCACGCCAGACTTCCCTGTCCATCACCAACTCCCAGAGTTTATTCAAACTCATGTCCATTGAGTCAGTGATGCCATCCAACCATCTCATCCTCTGTCATCCCCTTCTCCTCCTGCCCTCAATCTTTCCCAGCATCAGGGTCTTTGCAAATGAGTCAGCTCTTCGCATCAAGTGGCCAAAGTATTGGAGTTTCAGCTTCAGCCATCAGTCCTTCCAATGAATATTCAGGACTGATTTCCTTTAGGATGGACTGCTTGGATCTCCTTGCAGTCCAAGGGACTCTCAAGTGTCTTCTCCAACACCACAGCTCAAAAGCATAAATTCTTTGGTGCTCAGCTTTCTTTATAGTCCAACTCTCACATCCGTACATAACTTCTGGATTGTTAATGGTAACATTCATCAATTCATCTACTATTGACTATTTTGGCTTATGATGGAAAAGCTCACATAATCTTACCAAAAAAAAAAAAAAGGGAGGGGGGATGTCTTCTCCAACACCACAGCTCAAAAGCATAAATTCTTTGGTGCTCAGCTTTCTTTATAGTCCAACTCTCACATCCGTACATAACTTCTGGATTGTTAATGGTAACATTCATCAATTCATCTACTATTGACTATTTTGGCTTATGATGGAAAAGCTCACATAATCTTACCAAAAAAAAAAAAAAGGGAGGGGGGGAATTCATATGTGCTAGGTCCTGCTTTGAAGTGGCTGCATACATGAAAGATGGAACTAACGATTACACATAAGCAAACCAACCCAATATTTTTTTTAAAGAATGACAAGGCAGGAGTTGCATATATTTAACTGACACCCACACTATGGATATTGAGCAAGTGCTTTAAAATCATGGAGCAAATAAAGATAAAAGAACTCTGCCTTGTAGAATATCAGTGCAAAAAAAATTATTGAAGATTATTTTGTATCAAACTCCACTAGCCGAAGTCCACAGATATGAAAATGAAAAAAATCTCTTTAGAGATTTGTCTCAAATTTGTATTGCTTGATCAAATATCAACCATTAAGTGATTCTTCACAAAGAAACCTTTTCATAAGGAGTACATAAGAACAAAGAAATGGGTATTTGTTTTTCCATGGAATATATAATGCCACAAAGACAGAAATATAGATCAATGGAACAAAACAGAAAGCCCAGAGATAAATCCACACACCTATGAACACCTTATCTTTGACAAAGGAGGCAAGAATATACAATGGAGAAAAGATAATTTCTTTAACAAGTGGTGCTGGAAAAACTGGTCAACCACTTGTAAAAGAATGAAACTAGAACACTTTCCAACACCATCCACAAAAATAAACTCAAAATGGATTAAAGATCTAAACGTAAGACCAGAAACTATAAAATTCCTAGAAGAGAAGATAGGCAAAACACTCTCCGACATAAATCACAGCAGGATCATCTATGATCCACCTCCCAGAATATTGGAAATAAAAGCAAAAATAAACAAATTGGACCTAATTAAAAGTAAAAGCTTCTTCACAACAAAGGAAACTATAAGCAAGGTGAAAAGACAGCCTTCGGAATGGGAGAAAATAATAGCAAATGAAGCAATAAATGGTGGAGAGGGTGTGGAGAAAAGGGAACCTTCTTACACTGCTGGTGGGAATGCAAACTACTACAGCCACTATGGAGAACAGTGTGGAGATTCCTTAAAAAACTGGCAATTGAACTGCCATATGACCCAGCAATCCCACTGCTGGGCATACACACTGAGGAAACCAGAATTGAAAGAGACACGTGTACCCCAATGTTCATCGCAGCACTGTTTATAATAGCCAGGACATGGAA
>SJYX01015061.1:94598-162186 GCA_006410675.1 Oreotragus oreotragus | reverse complement strand
AACCAGAATTGAAAGAGACACATGTACCCCAATGTTCATCACAGCACTGTTTACAATAGCTAGGACATGGAAGCAACCTAGATGTCCATCGGCAGACAAATGGATAAGAAAGTGGTGGTACATATACACAATGGAGTATTACTCAGCCATTAAAAAGAATACATTTGAATCAGTTCTAATGAGGTGGATGAAACTGGAGGCTATTATACAGAGTGAAGTAAGCCAGAAAGAAAAACACCAATACAGTGTACTAATGCATATATATGGAATTTAGAAAGATGGTAACGTTAACCCTGTATGTGAGACAGCAAAAGAGACACAGATGGATAGAACAGTCTTTTGGACTCTGTGGGAGAGGGAGAGGGTGGGATGATTTGAGAGAATGGCATTGAAACATGTATAATATCATACATGAAATGAATCGCCAGTCCAGGTTCAATGCAGGATACAGGATGCTCGGGGCTGGGATAACCCAGAGGGATGGTATGGAGAGGAAGGTGGGAGGGGGGTTCAGGATGGGGAACATGTGTACACCCGTGGCGGACTCATGTTAATGTATGGCAAAGCAATGCAGTATTGTAAAATAATTAGCCTCCAATTAAAATAAATAAATTTATAATTTTTTAAAAAATTCTTTTTTAAAAAAATATATAATGCCAAATCTAGCCAACTTCCTGACTCTGCCCCATGCCTACTGGCCGTTTTAGAAGTCATTGTTGAAACCATCTTACTGAGTGTGATATGAAGTGAGACAAGGTCCCTGCAGAGCTCTAACTTGTATTTTCCAAACAGTACATAACTAAGCCTTATAGCAAACTTACTTCTCTGGGTCACCCCAAACCCCAAACCTTTGGACAGAACTGGATCCAGGTCCAATTGGCTTGGCCAAAAGTGTTAAAGATTGACATGGATTGGAGGTGGAAGTAAGCTGGAAAATCTCACTCTTGGGCCAACTCAGATTTTCCCAATTGTTGGATAAGTATTCAGTATCATCAGACTCACTTGTTTGTCTGCACCACAGTCCCAGATGGCTGCCTAGATGTTCCCCCCATCTGACCAAGCCCCTTTGGGTGGTGAACAAGGAGGCCTTAGCTGCCTCTACTGACTCCAGGCTAGGGTGGGGCAGGCACACTCAAATAGGCAGCATCTATATCCACAGCCACATCTCTCACTCATATATATACACACCCAGAATGAGTCTATTTCTTGTGATTAAAATGAAGGAACTCTATGTAATGCACTGTGGTGACTTAAATGGGAAGGAGATTCATAGGGGACATATGTATGTGTATGGCTGATTCGTTTTGCTGTACAGTAGAAACTCATACAACATTGTAAAGCAGCTATACTCCAAAAAAAATCAATAAAGACAACTAAAATTCACAAAGCAGAGTTAAAATTCAAGGGCAGAAGGACTCTGTTGGGGAAGAAAAAGAAAGTGCTACAAATGTCATTCCCTCCTTAGCTGAAGCTCATCTCCCCACAGGATGTGGTACTCCTCTTCTGTATATTGTCCACACTATTTTATAATTAAAATGCTCTTATTCATCCTTGAACACCCAGCATCTGGCATAGTATGTGGCATGCAGGTGCTCATTCATTCTTTTTTTCATGTGTCCATTCATTCAGTCAATGTTTATAGAACATCTACTGTGTGGAAATGCCTTGCTAAGAACAGTAATAAAGAAATAAATGAAACACAATCTGTGTGCTCAGTGTGGGTATGGGAGCAGTTAGGCCAGCACAAAGACACTTCCTCTCTTTGGAAATGTAGATAAATGTTGTCATACTGCAACGTAGGATCTTTATAAAGTAAGGAAAGGAGTTTACTTTTTGACTATGAAATTCATAGTTTTTAACAATTATAGTTCACTAAGACATGGGCTTGCTCTTCACAAGTAGTGAAACTTAACAAAAGGTTGTTTTGATTCTCTAAGTGATGTACAAAGACATCACCAAGATTCCTTGGGTCTTGCCTTGCTTTAGGCACATGGCAGTCAAAAACAACAACAAAAGAAAAAAATCAATCTGTCAATAAGTCAGGATCAGGGATCGTAGAATGGTAGAGGCTATAAAAGGGCATTTAAAATGTTACTAGAATCTGTCTAATGCTAGATGACTAGTGTGACCTGTTTCATTCTTCTGTTCAATTGATAGAGTGACTGACGGGTCATTTGGGCTTTGCTGGAAGGGAGACTTACACAGGCAGACTTGGCATGGGGTGATCATTTGATAAATGGGCTCTGGATGAATGAAGGCAAACACCGCAGGCTCTGTAGAGCAAAAGGGAGCTTCAAGATCCAGAAGCTCCAATAACGCTGCCACACTGACCTTCTCATCAATCATCAGTCAGGGTCCAGCAGTGTTCTGGGGGCAATGAGAAAGCAGAAGAAATTACACCTGGTCCCTGACCTTAAAGAATATATAAACAAAGATATGAGCAGGCAGTCTGGAGAAGCAGGAAGTCAAAAATATATGAATAGAGGTGGGAGGGGGGTTCAGGAGTGAGAACTTATGTACATCCATGGCGGATTCATGTTGATGTATGGCAAAGCAATACAGTATTGTAAAGTAAAAAAAAAATAAAATAAAAGTAAAAATATTTCAATAGATGTTCAGAGTCATCAATTGTCAGGAAAAGTGCAAATCAACTTATTAATTAGATGTGATTTCATACAAAATAGACTGGGAAAAAATGTTTTTAACTGGATGATAATACTTAGTGTCAGCCTAGAGGGGGGATAAGGGGTCCTTTATGCATGGCTGGTGGGAACGAAGACCAGTGCAGCCTTACTGTGAGCAATCTGGCACTTCCAAGCCAAACTGAGCACCAGTCATTCAGTTGGGTCCAACTCTTTGTGACCCCATGGACTGCAGCATGCCAGACCTCTCTGTCCACCACCAACTCCCGGAGCTGGCTCAAACTCACGTCCATCAAGTCGGTGACACCATCCAACCATCTCAGCCTCTATCATCCCCTTCTCCTGCCTTCAATCTTTTTTCAGCATCAGGGTCTTTTCCAAAGAGTCAGTTCTTCACATCAGGTGGCCAAAGTATTGGAGTTTCAGCTTCAGCATCAGTCCTTTCAATGAATATTCAGGACTAACTTCCTTTAGGATTGATGGGTTTGATCTCCTTGCAGCCCAAAGGACTCTCAAGAGTTTTCTCCAATAGCGCAGCTCAAAAGAATCAATTCTTTAGCACTCAGCTTTCTTCATAGTCCAGCTCTCACAACCATACATGACTATCAGAAAAACCATAGCTTTGACTAGATGGACCTTTGTTGGCAAAGTAAAGTCTCTGACTATTACTATGCTGTCTAGGTTGGTCATAGCTTTTCTTTGAAAGCAAGCGTCTTTTAATTTCATGGCTGCAGTCATCATCTGCAGTGATTTTGGAGCCCAAAAAATGTTTCCCCATCTATTTGCATGAAGTGATGGGACCAGATGCCATGATCTTAGTTTTCTGAATGTTGAGCTTTAAGCCAACTTTTTCACTCTCCTCTTTCACGTTCATCAAGAGATTCTTTAGTTCTTCTTCACTTTCTGCCATAAGGGTGGTGTCAGATGCATATCTGAGGTTATTGATATTTCTCCCAGCAATCTTGATTCCAGCTTGTCCTTCTTGCAGCCCGGCATTTCACATGATGTACTCTGTATATGAATTAAATAAGTAAGGTGACAATATACAACCTTGACGTACTCCTTTCACGATTTGAAACCAGTCTGTTGTTCCAAGTTCACTTCTAACTGTTGCTTCCTGACCTGCATACAGATTTCTCAGGAGGCAGGTCAGATGGTCTGGTATTCCCATCTCTTGAAGTTTCTACAGTTTGTTGTGATCTGCACAGTCAAAGACTTTGGCATAGTCAATATAGCTGAAGTAGATGTTTTTCTGGAACTCTCCTGTTTTTTCAACAATCCAGCAGATGTTGGCAATTTGATCTATGGTTCCTCTGCCTGTTCTAAAGCCAGCTTGAATATCTGGAAGATCATGGTTCACATATTATTGAAGCCTGGCTTAGATAATTGAGCATTACTTTGCCAGTGTGTGAGATGATTGCAGTTGTGTGGTAGTTTGAATATTCTTTGGCATTGCCCTTTTTTGGCATTGAAATGAAAACTGACCCTTTCCAGGCTTGTGGCCACTGCTGAGTCTTCCAAATTTGCTGACACATTGAGTGCAGCACTTTCACAGCATCATCGTTTAGGATTTGAAATAGCTCAACTGGAATTCCATCACCTCCACTAGCTTTGTTCGTAGTGATGCTTCCTAAGGCCTACTTGACTTCACATTCTAGGATGTCTGGCTCTAGCTGGGTGATCACACCATCATGGTTATCTGGATCATGAAGATCTTTTTAATATAATTCTTCCGTGTATTCTTGCCACCTCTTCTTAATATTTTCTGCTTCTGTTAGGTCCATACCATTTCTGTATGGACAAGCTGGAATCAAGATTGCTCCTTTATTGTGCCCATCTTTGCATGAAATGTTCCCTTGGCATCTCTAGTTTTCTTGAAGAGAACTCTAGTCTTTCCCATTTTATTGTTTTCCTCTATTTCTTTGCATTGATTGCTTAGGAAGGCTTTCTTATCTCTCCTTGCTATTCTTTGGAACTCTGCAGAGTGGGTATATCTTCAGATGGGTATATGTTTCCTTTTCTCCATACCCTTAGCTTCTCTTCTCTTCTCGACTACTTGTAAGGCCTCCTTAGACAACCATTTTGCCTTTTTGCACTTCTTTTTCTTGGGGATGATCTTGATCTCTGCCTTCTGGACAATGTCACAAACCTCCATCCATAGTTCTTCAGAGATTCTGTCTATCAGATCTAATCCCTTGAAACTATACTTCCACTGTATAATTGTAAGGGATTTGATTTAGGTCATACCTGAATGGTCTAGTGGTTTTCCCTACTTTCTTCCATTTAAGTCTGAATTTGGCAATAAGGAGTTCATGATCTGAGCCACAGCTCATTAGCATATGTGACTGTCTATCAGATCTAATCCCTTGAAACTATACTTCCACTGTATAATTGTAAGGGATTTGATTTAGGTCATACCTGAATGGTCTAGTGGTTTTCCCTACTTTCTTCCATTTAAGTCTGAATTTGGCAATAAGGAGTTCATGATCTGAGCCACAGCTCATTAGCATATGTGTATCCTATACGTCATTCCAGTTCTGAGTGTGCATATATCCCAAAGAAATCCTCACACAGATTCATAAGGGACCATGAAGTAGGATGCTCATGTTTGCATTATTTGGGATGATGGCATGAAGTTGGAGGTAATCTGGGTATCCATCCCAAGAGACTGGACAGATAAAATATGGTGGGGAGGGGAAGGGTGTAATTCATGGTGTACTACAACTCAGCTGGAAGCAGCTGACTAGTGTGTGTTTTTGTTTGGTCATTAAGTCATGTGCGACTCTTTGTGCTCCATGGACTATAGCCCACCAAGCTCCTCTGTCTATGGGATTCTCCAGGCAAGAATATTGGAGTGAGTTGCCATTTCGTACTCCAAAGCATCTTTCTAACTCAGAGATCAAACCCATGTCTCCTGTGTCTCTTGCATTGGCAGGCAAATTCTCTACTACTGAGCCACCTGGGAAGCAACTGACTAGATAATCACATAAAAACACAGATGGATCTTGAAAGCATAGCGATGGTTGAAAAGAGTGAGAAACAGAATAAGACATAAAGCAGCAACATTTAGGAAATTAAAAAATATACACTCATTAAACTAGAGTGTCATTTTGTAAGAAGTTTACATTAAGTGATTTTTCTTTAAATACATTAGAATAGTTGCTTCTGTAGGTAAGATGTGTAAAGGATAAATACAGATTTTGCTTCCAAGAGGGAGCAGAGTGATGCTGTAACAGACACATGTGGGAGTGGCTTTGGACTCTAAGAGCAGACAGAGGTTGGGAGGAATTTGAGGAGTGAGTTAGAAAAAGCCTAATTGCCTTGAATGAACTGTTAGTAGAAATCTTGGCTTTGGGCACACTGCTGGTGAGGGCTCAGAAGGAAATGAGAAACATGCACTTGGAAATGGCAGGAAGAGAAACCTTATTATAAAATAGCAAAGTTTAGTAACACTGCTACCTGCTGGGATGTGGAAAGTAAAAAAATATGCCTAATGTACTGTGTAGTCAAATTAAGGACCGTGTTCAAAGTAATGAAGGTGCCACCTGGTCTCCTGCTGAGACATAGTAAAATATAGGAGGAGAGAAACAAGTGGATTAAAATATTGTGACACACAAAACAGGTTTTGAAATTTTTTAGCCTCTCCAGACAGCAAACAATGCTAAAATTCAGAAATGACTTTCAAGCAAATGTTAAATCTAGTATTGCTAGGAAAACAGAGTCTAAAGATAAAACTGAAGATGTGAAAGTAAAACTTTTGTTAAAACCTCAGAAAGATCGAGGATGGAGCCCCAGAGTTTATAAAAGCCCCCTTAAAGAGGAAAGGAGAAACTCCTATTGCCCTCTATGTACACTATTGACACCAGAACCAGATGTGGGGAGATCTTCCACATCAAGAAATTCTCTGGTTCTCAGAGGACACCGGCTTGATGTCCTATATTTTAACTTTAACACTAACTGCCTGGAGTTGGCATCAACCCTGAAGATGAGATGGTTGGATGGCATCACCAATTCAATGGACATGAATCTGAGCAAACTACAGGAGACAGAGAAGGACAGGAAAGGCAGGCATGCTGCAGTCCATGGGGTCTCAGAGTTGGACACGACTGAGCAGCTGAACACCAATGACACGCACAGGTTAAGAATGTGGCCCCAGAAGACTGCCCTTCCCCCACAACCTCAGACCCTGGTCTCAAGTTCCAGGCTACCACCTGCACTGCTGACCAATTGGCTGTAAATGGTGGGTTTCTGCAACCCATCCTCAAGTTTGACAATCTGCCAGAATGGCTCACAGAACTGAGGAAAGCACTTTACTTACGGCAGTGGCACCCCACTCCAGTCCTCTTGCCTGGAAAATCCCATGGGCAGAGGAGCCTGGTGGGCTGCAGTCCATGGGGTCGCGAAGACTCGGACACGACTGAGCGACTTCACTTTTCACTTTTCACTTTCATGCATTGGAGAAGGAAATGGCAACCCACTCCAGTGTTCTTGCCTGGGGAATCCCAGGGACAGGGGAGCCTGGTGGGCTGCCATCTATGGGGTCACACAGAGTCGGACACAACTGAAGCGACTTAGCAGCAGCAGCAGCAGCACCTATTTATTAATATTATAAAGAACACAACTCAGGAACAGTCAGACGGAAGAGATGCAGACAGCAAGGAATGAGAGAAAGGGCATTGGGCTTCCGTGCCATCTCCAGGCATCTACCTCCCAGAACCTCCAGGTGTTCACCACCTCAGAAGCTCTCTGAACCCCTTTGTATGTGCCTGCTAAGTTGTTTCAGTTGTGTCCAACTCTTTATGACCCCATGGACCATAGCCCACCAGGCTCTTCTGTCCATGGATTCTCCAGGCAAGAGTACTAGAGTGGATAGCCATTTCCTTCTGCAGGGGATCTTCCTGATCCAGGGATCAAACTCACATCTGTTATGTCTTCTACACTGACAGGCAGGTTCTTTACCACTAGCACCACCAGGGAAGCCCACTGAACCCCTTTAGGGTTTTTATGGAGGCTTCATTACACAGGCACGACTGAGTAATCATTAGTGGCCCCTGGAGGACAGGAGTTAGGACTGAAAGTACCAACTCTCTAACCGCATGCTTGGTTCCACTGGCAATCAGCTCCCCCTCCCTCCCCCAATTCCTAGGGGTTTTCCGAAAGTTGTCTCGTTATCATAAACTCAGGTGTGATTGAAAGAGGCTTGTTATGACGGAAGATTTTCCTTTTATCTTCAGCACTCTGGAGCTGTTTCAGGAACCAGGGACAAAATCAAATACTATACAGCAAAGGATGCTCCCAATGCTATTATTATTCAGGACACCTATGAAGCTCTGGTCAGAAGCTAGGGATGGAGACTAAATACATATTTCTTATAATATCACAAGATATTAAAGATGTGTCTCACAAATTCCTCTCAATCAAACTATAGGGCTCCCAGAAAGTCAAGGGTATTGGACCTCAGCCATCTCAGCAAGAGCCAAAGGGGCTTATCTCAAAAAAAAAAAATTGTAAGTACGACTTTTGCCTAATGGAGTGAACCCCAAAGAGATTCACAGGAGGTATACAAACTTCTTAAAAGACTTATATTTGTGGAAACATTACCATCTTTGACTGAAGGAGACAGAAATGGAACAGAATGAGGAGATGCTTTTGGATTCCCAGAATTCTACAGGCAGGAAGCAGGCTAAGAGAGCTACTCAGCTGCAAAAATGTACTACTTTCCATAAAAAAAGAAATGATGATTCAGAGAGCAGAACAACAGCCCAGAGAGAAAAGCTACAAACCAAGCAGAAATAACCCCAGGCCTTGGGATGCAATCAAGAAATAGCCAACATTTGCTTGGCTGACTTTCAGAATTTCTATGGACCAATGAGGCCTTGTGCCTCCAATTTTCCACCTTGTTAAACAGGAATATATTCTTGAGCAACAACTGTATGTTGCATATATGGGGGCCAAATCACTTATCTCTTTGGTCAGACAGGTCTATAGATCAAGAGGATCTATACATAAGGATAAGGTACTACACCTGAGGGGCCTCACCCACACAGGAATTTGATTTAGATGCAATTCTGGACTTTAAGGAGCTTCCTAGGTGGCGCTAGTGGTAAAAACAACAACCACCACCACCACCTGCCAATGCAGGAGACTCAAGAGACCTGGGGTGGGAAGATCCCATGAAGGAAGTGGCAACCACTCCAGTATTCTTGCCTGACAAATCCCATGGATTTGTCCTCCCTGCCAGAGGAGCCTGGCAGGCTACAGTCCGTGGGGGTCACAAAAAGTTGGACATGACTGAGTGACTGAGCACAGAGTACCTAGACTTTGAACAGGTAAAATATGAGATGAGGCTTTGGGGACCTAAAGGGGAGGAGTGTATTTTGTATGTCAGAGGGATGTGAATCACTGTAGGTCAGAGGAAAGACTATGAAAGGCAATCTCTAATGTAGCTCCAAATTATTCCTGCCCAGGCTTTGTATAATAGCACCCTTGAGCTGGCGTAGACTTTAGTTTCTAAAAAGTAGAATATGGAGGAAAGTTTATGATATCAATTTGAGGTTAGGTTATAAAAAGATCATGGCTGCCATCTTGGATTTCTCTCTCTTGCACTCTCATTTACTCTGAGGGGAGCCAACTACCATACTGTGAGCAGCTCTATGAAGAAGCCCATGTGAGAAAGAATTGACTTCAGCTCACAACCATTGAGGATCTGAGATATGAAAACAGCCCTACAAATGAGCTTGCAGGTGGTTCCTTTCCCGCTTGAACACTGCCATCACTGCAGCTTCAGTAACATCATGGTCTTAGCCTTGTGAGAGATCCAGAGCCAGAGGACTCCAGGTAAGTTTGTACCTTATTCCAGACTTAGAGAAACTGAGATAATAATTGTGTGTCATTCTAAGCTGATGAGTTTTGGGGTCATTAACTATGCAGCAAAAAATGACTAATACAGATGTTATCTAGTACAGATTTTATTTTCTAAGGGGATAAAAAATGTTTTTAATGTTTATTTTTAAAATATTAAGAGGAGGTTTTCAACCTGTTTATAATTACCTAGCTAAGTAATTATAAACAGTCCTTCACAGTTTCATTCAGTTAAGTCCTCATTCTACAGAGATTTTTGTCTGATTCTGTGCAAGGGCGTGTATGAGGTATGGATTAAAAAATGAGGGAGAAAGAAGTCAAATCCCCTGGTTTCTAAGAGCAGATGTCCCTTGGGGAAAAAGGCATGTGATGCAGAATAGTACAGCGTGACACAGACCACAATGAAGGCTTAGTCTAGGAAGAATAGGAACCCAGGGACAGGAGTTACTGAGGCCCACTGGGATATCTCTAAGAGTGTATACTCGACTCAGGACTCAGCGGCACAGAAACAATTCTAATTGGCTTATGCTCGATAACTAAAAGTTCCAAGTGTCACTCTGGTTTTTGGCACAGCTAGACTTAGAGCAGCCCAGATGATGTTTTAAAGACCCAGTCTCCCCTTCTCTGACTCTGTTTCTGCTTCTTGGCTCCTTTTCAAGAAGACCATTTTACAAGGGCTCAGCTGATCTGCCAGGCATCAAAGGAGTAGATTAAGACAACATGACAAAATGAAAGTAACAAGCTTTTATTTACTCGCTGCCATAGGATAGGAAGGGGCTTCCCAGATGGAAGTGAAAGTCTCTCTCTCTCTCAGTCATGTTCGACTCTTTGTGACCCCATGGACTATATAGACCGTGGAATTCTCCATGCCAGAATACTGGAGTGGGTAGCCTTCCCCTTCTCCAAGGGATCTTCCCAAACCAGGGATCAAACCCAGGTTTCCCTCGTTGCAGGCAAATTCTTTACCAGCTGAGCTACAATGGAAGTCCAAGACTATTGGAATGGGTAGCCTATCCCTTCTCCAGGGGATCTTCCCGACCCAGGAATCAAACCCAGGTCTCTTGCACTGCAGGTGGATTCTTTACCAACTGAGCTATCAGGGAAGCATGAGTGTCTCCTGCCAATGCAGGAGACATGGAGATGTGGGTTTGATCTCTGGGTCGGGAAAATCCCTTGGAGGAGGGCATGGTAACCCATTCCAGTATTCTTGCCTGGAGAATCCCCATGGACGGAGGAGCCTGGCAGGCTACAGCCCATAGGGTCACAAAGAGTCAGACAATACTGAAGCGACTAAGCATGCACACATAGGATAGGAAAGAGAATAAACCCCTTGTCCCCCAGTGCTCCATTTATCCCCACGAGTCAGCACCTGGGGAGGGACAACTGTATCAGCACAGGTCGGGGGAACTGTCTCACTGTTGAGGGATCCCCAAACAATAGGTTCCTGCCTTTCTATGCACCTGGGGTGAGAGGGTGGGGACACCTAGGATGAGAAAAGTTCAGAGTACTGAGTCCAAGTGGAGAAAGTATCTGCAAGGTTCCCCCCACTTCCCCCATAAGAAAGCTGCAGCTGAGGCCTCTGCACATCCCCAGTAAAGAGGCCTCTGATGGAGGTTTCTGGGCCAGGAATGCAGATCTGAATAACAGCAGGTTGGCCACGGGGCCTAGTCCTTGACTGCAACTCCCTTCAGAACCTACCATGCATTGGCTGCTGTGGGGAGGATAGTTCTCTGCCCTGAGGCCTACCAGGTAAAGTGTGATGGACTAAATGTTTGTGTTCTCCCACCCCTTGCCCCAAATTTGTATGCTGAAGCCCTAACCCCTATCTGATAATATTTGGAGGTAGAGACTTTGGGAAGTAATGAGTGTTAGATTAGGTCATGAGGGTGGGGCCCCCAGTGTTGAGGTTATGTCCTTATAGGAGGAAGAAGCACCGCGGCTCTCCCTCTCTCTACACATGTACATGCACAGGGAGGTCATGTGAGCACACGGGGAGATGGCAGCTGTCTGCAGACCAGAAAGTAGGCCCTCAAATCTGCCAGCACCTTGATCTTGGACTTCCCAGCCCCCAGAACTGCGAGAACAAGTGTACATTGTTCAAGCCACCGCATCTGACAAAAAATCCTTGTAAAATTGCCTATGGTAAGGCCTGAAAGATGACACATAGGTTTTTGACTAGGCTCTGATCCCTCGATTTTCCTCTACGGCAGTGAGACGACTATCAGCAGCTCCAGACTGACATCCTATGCTTTTCAGAAACACCACTAGGAAGAGAAGACTCTGCCTTAGCAGTTCCAGTAGAAACTGTGAGATAGGCTCTGATGAGCAGACTTGGGTTCTGCACTCATCCCCACACCAAAGATGGTGGCCAAGCGGATGAAACTAACAGACTGGTCTGGATCTGAATCTGAGGTTTGGGGCAGGACTTTCCCAAACTACTTAAACTGAGAGTGAGGGAGGAACCCTTTCACCAGAAGTGGAAATGGATCCTAGGTAAGCAGAACCCATGGATGCCCACTCTCCATGCTTGAAAGTGAAAAGATTTCTAGTCAATAAATATTTACTGAGCTATATGCCAGGCACTGTGTTGGGCCCTGGAGAGATGGCAGTGAATGAGAGCATCAAGCTTAAATTCTACTGCCAGTGATAGCTAATGAACACAATGAGCCGGTGAAACACAGCTGGTTAGACTGTGAAGAGGAGTAAGGGAACGAAATTAAAGCAAGAACGGGGGCAGAAGGTATGCTTATGAGGGAAGGGCACCCAGAAAGGCCTTCCTGAAGGTAGTCAGAGAAAATGTATCCCAGAGAGCTGGGCAAAGTGTATTCTAAGCAGATGGAACAGCCAAGACAAAGGTCTTGTTATGGGAGCATGCAGCTTATTATGTTCGAGAAAAAACAAGGAGTACAAGCTGCCACATAAAATATGAAATGTTCAGCTAAGTTTTAATTTCAGGGACTTCCCTGGTGGTCCAGTGGCTAAGACTCCACACTCCCAATGCAGGGGGCCTGGGTTTGCTCCCTGGTCAGGGAACCAGATCCCACATGCCACAACTAAAGATCCCTCATGCCACAACTGAGACACAAAACAGAAAAATTAAATAATTTAAAAATTTGAATTTCAGATAAACAGCATAAGAATTTTTTAGCATAAGTACATCCCAAAGATTGAATGGGCCCTAATTAATGCTAAAACCATTCTGTTTCATGCAACACCTAGAACATATTCATACTAAAACTATTCATTGTTTATTCTGAATAGGGTGTCCTCTATTTCTGTTTGCTAAATCTCTAGGTTGGTGTGACTGAAGCTGAGCGAAGAAGCAGGAGAGGGTGTTATCGGTTGAATTATGTCCCCTACTAGAAGATATTTTGAAGCCCTCACCCTCAGGACTCCAGAATGTGACCTTATTTGTTAATAGGGCTATTGCAGATGTAATAGCTGAGATGAGAATATACTAGAGTAGGGTGGGCCCTGATCCAATATAACTGCTGTCCTTATAAGAAGATGGCCCCGTGATGACACAGAGACACACAGGGAGAAGGCCATGTGACCACAGAGGCAGGGGTTACAGAGCTGCAGCTGCAAGGCACCAAAGCTAAAAATAGCAACAACCACCAGAAGCTAGAAAGAGGCAAGAAAGGATCCTTCCCCTTCAAGTTTCAGAGGGAGCGTGACCCTACTTTGACTTTGGACTTCTAGGTCTAAGAACCATGAGAGAATAAATGTCTGTTGTTTTAAGCCGCCCAACTTGTGGTGCTTCGTTACAGCTGCCCTGGGAAACTAACAGGGGAGCCGCAGAAGATGAGGGCAGAGCAGTAAGGAGGGTGATGGCTGGATCCTGCGGGGCCTTGGAGGCCACGTGAGGACTTGGCTTGCTCTCCGAGGCATCTGAGAGTTTGGGGAGAGGAGTGACATGTGGAAAGAGATGTAAGAGCTCTCCCAGAGGACGCAAGGGAAGGAAATGGTATGCGATGTAATAGGGACTACAGGCCGTGAAGTCCTGCTAGAGTGTGAAGGCGGGGAAGGCAACGGCACCCCACCCCAGTACTCTTGCCTGGAAAATCCCATGGACGGAGGAGCCTGGTGGGCTGCAGTCCATGGGGTCGCTAACAGTCGGACAGACTGAGCGACTTCACTTTCACTTTTCTCTTTCATGCATTGGAGAAGGAAATGGCAACCCACTCCAGTATCCTTGCCTGGAGAATCCCAGGGATGGGGGAGCCTGGTGGGCTGCCGTCTGTGGGGTCACACAGAGTCAGACACGACTGAAGCGACTTGGCAGCAGCAGCAGAGTGTGAAGGTAAAGGCATTGGGCAGGGCAAAAGATGGGCCAGGGCTTGACGAGCCTCTTGGTAACAGAAATAGGGATGTGCTTCCGTCTCTGTAGGCAAGAGGAAACCAGCGGAGAGCTTGGAGCAGAGAGCAAGCCAGGCTCCAGTGTACCACTGTTCATGGTTGTTGTTATTCACCATATTAGAGACGAGTGCTGAAGAATGTGTGGTGGGCCACGGTGAAAGTCCAAGTACTGCGGTTGGCAGGGGAAGGAGACCGCCTTCGCCAGGGGATCTTCCTGACCCAAGGATGAAATCCAGGTCTCTTACATTGCAGGCAGACTCTTGACCATCTGAGCCACCAGGGAAGCCCCTCCATGAGATAGGGGACCTTAATCCAAGCCCCTCAAATCACACAACTGAGACAATCACACTCCCACATACTCCAGGGTACCTTAGAATATAGCTAGGATTTCTCTGAAATATCAGCGATTCTATCCAAGACCATGGATATGCTGAGGCAGATAAAATTCCTGTCTGCAGGGCAGGGTCTGGAGGAGCAAGTAGATGGTCTAGGAGAGAGCAACAGGGAGATTCTAAAATGTCATGGGTCTCATCAGGGATATCTTACACAAAGGTAGTCCTGGAACCACACCCTTTGAGAAACTCTAAGAGAAAACATAAAGTAAGGGAGGAAAACAGGATATGTGTGTGTGTATGGACAGGTGTGATGTGCAATTTGAGTTAGGGCAGCAGGTGATGTAACTAAGAAGGTACTACTATATGCTGGAATAACATGCAAATTGTTGTGAGTATATTCCTTCCTGGGAAAATGGATACATAACTACCATGAGATTTTTTTAAGAGATACTGAACCAAATTAGGACTGAGAACCACTGCCTTAGTTAACAGACGTTTTCTGATTTCAGATAGAAGCTTAGAATCCACTTGTATTTTGAGTATCCAAAAGACTTTGGCCTTAAGCAGTGGTTCTCAACCTTAGCTGCATATTAGAATTACCTGAGGGGCTTTAAAAATTACTAATGTCTGGGTCTTAACCCTAGAAAGTCTGATTTAATTGGCTTGAGAGTATGACCCAGGAACTGGAATATTAAAAGCTCCCCCAGGAGACTCTAATTGCAGGAAAAGCAGAGAAAAAACAATGAAGGGTTTTAGATGAGCCCTACCCCGTGGTAGGACAGCTGGGGTGATTATCTCCACTCACCAACTAGTAAACTGAGACTTTGGAGAACGTGTGATGGCCCGAGGTTCCACAGCTGGGGAAGCGATTCGACACCAGGTTCTTGGCATCCCGATTCTGCGCTCTGGCCACTGCTCCACCATGGGGCAGAGGCAAGCAGGGTNTCTCCACTCACCAACTAGTAAACTGAGACTTTGGAGAACGTGTGATGGCCCGAGGTTCCACAGCTGGGGAAGCGATTCGACACCAGGTTCTTGGCATCCCGATTCTGCGCTCTGGCCACTGCTCCACCATGGGGCAGAGGCAAGCAGGGTTTTGGCAAGGAATGACGGGCCAGGGCAGGGCTCCCGCACTAGGAATGACAAGCCTGGGAAAAAGCCTCATGGTAGGAAGGGTGGGGTGATTATTCTTGGCTGATTAGGGTGAAGCGGGGAAGAAAAGGTGGCTCAGAGGAAAAGCAATCAAGAGTTGATAAACCAACTGCAGGCCAGGGAGAAACGCTATGGCTTGGCCTGCATCTGTGAGGACTCCCATCTCCCCTACAACAACCCAGTCAACACTGCCCTCCCAGCTGGCCCAGGGCTGAACAAAACAACAGCGACAACAAAAGCCCTCTGAGATAAATGACATTAACAGCTTTGTGGCTTCCGATAATCCAATTCCTTCCTCATTCTTTACCACCAGCCAGGATTGCCGACGTGGGGGGGGCATGGGAGTGGGCAGAAGGTAGACCAGAAAGACGTCACTATGCTGAAAGCAATGCCTCCATCAGCTCAGCAAAATCCTAAAACACTTTCAACCGGGACAAAGCTTTCAATTCTCTAAGTGGTAATTAGTAAGGACTTCAAAAGCCAAAGCCCCTAGGAGACAGAAGACTATGGATTAAAAGCTCAAGGCCTTAAGTGTTCAAACTTCTTTTTAAACAGAACACTTTCAGCAAAAATATCTTTATGTGTATGTATATGTTTGTGGATGATCTATATGTCATATTATACTTTACATTTGATGTGTTATATATACATGAGACTACTACATACTCTATTGTGTGTTTATTACATGTAATATACATAATATATAATTTAATGTATGTGTATATAAATATAAAGGAGATCAAAGTAAACTTACTGTAGACAAAGCAAGGGCTGGATCGGAAACTTCTTGGTGGGCAGAAGATGGTGGGAGAAGAGAATATCCCCCACTCCCCCTGTTCCGCCTCCCCGTCTGCCCTTCCCCGAAGCCGGATCATCCTTAAGCCATCTCAGCCAGACTCCTAGGACAGTTTGTAACAGCTGAAGGAAGGAATTCATTAATTTACTGGACATGTGTTGAAATTCCACTGTGTGCCTGGCTTTGTGCTAGATTCTAGGACCACAGGTACAGGAATAACAGCCTCTTTCTTCAAGGACCTCATCATTCTCTTGAGGGTCATGGACAGGAAAGGGATAATTACACAAAATGTGATAGGCACCTCACCTTGCTAGGGTGGGGGAGGTAGGAATAGCAGGGAAGCCTCATCAAAGGAGGAAACCCCCAAAGTTAGGGTCTACTTTAGAGCAAGGCTTTTTTATTGAGGTATAGCTGATTTATCCTTGGGTTGGGAAGATTCCGTGGAGTAGGAAATGGCAAACTGCTCCAGTATTCTTGTCTGGAAAATTCCATGGACAGAGGAGTCTGGTGGGTTACAGTCCGTAGGGCTGCAAAGAGTCGGCTATGACTGAGCGACAAGAAGGTGCGCACACGTGCACGCGCACACACACACAGACTCCCTGGCTCAGAGCAAGTTTTGATAAGATGCTGACAGGGCAGTAGAAAGACTGAATATTGGAACTTAAATGGGGCAGAACTAGAAAGACGAAAAGGCAGGGCACCTGCAGGTGCTGGAGACCAGGGTCTCAGGGGATAAATCCTGCTCTCTCACAAGCTTCTCCTGGTGGCCCCAGTGCCATTTCCTGGGCTCTACTCGAAGGATGGGAAGGAGGAGACCAGAGGCCCTGTCCAGACCCACAGCCCAGAGGTGCAGGTCTGGGGCCACCAGACTGGGGCTCTGGCGTGAAAAGAACTCTCTTTGAAGTGAAAAAGATCAAAATGGCTTTTGAGAAATCAGATCTCCTCAGCTGGATTTCAGCCCTGAGAGCTTGCTTTGCCAAAGGCTGGCAATAAAAAGGGAGCAAATGCTCAATAAAGTTCTGAGGCCCAGAGGGAAAGCCTCTCCACCACAGGCTGACCTCTGAGAAGACCCATCCCCTACACACAGGCAAGCAAAGCCCACAGAAGAGGAAGGAGGTGGGGCCTGGGCCTGGGCCAGGGGTACCCAGGCAGGGGTACCCCGAGGCCAGGCATCACCCAGGAGGAGAGCAGAACACAGAATCACCCTCTGAACAAGCTCCCAAGGATAAGGTCAGGATGACTGTCTGCCTGAGACAAGGGAGATAAAAGCGGGACAGTGTGGTATCATCATCACAGATGCAGTGGGGCCCTCATGATGCTCCTCTCCACCCCCCAAAGAAATCAGAAAGCACAGGGAATTCCTGGTGTTCTGGCCTTTTTTCCATGGTCTCTTGTCTCAAAAACTGCTTTTTCCTCTCTACTCCTTCTTCTTCCTTCTTCCCATGACACCCTGGTGAGAAAGAAAAATGCCCACATAGGCCTTCTTTTCAAGATCCAATCAAGGCTCTGAACTTTTATCTTGCTTTTAAGAGCACTCTGCACCTATAGAGCCTGGCAAGGCTCTGCGGGCCTTAACTATCTCCCAGAGATGGATGGGGCCCCTCACCCTGGGGAGAATGCACCCCCTGCAGCTTTCCCAGATGGAGAAGCTGTGTCACAGGAGGCCTGGCTGCACTACCCTGCTTCTAACAGGCACTCATCTTTGTTTCCACACGCCACCCAGGAGATTTTTCAATAAGACTGCAGGCTTGAGAAGGCCCTCCCAGCTCAGAAAAGAGGAAACCAAGGCCAGGGACTTCCCGGTGCCCCAGCCCAGGCCTGCAATGAGACAGGAGAGCCCAGTGCGAGGATTCCCCTGCCTGTGAGTTCTCATGTCTCCTTCCGGGGGACCCTCAGCACAGCAGGCCATATTACCAAATAGCCTGGGGAAGCCAAGGGTGGACCAAGGTCTCCCCGAGAGGCAGAGAAGAGCTGGCTTTCTGTCCCATGCCCTCCCACCGCAGCAGGCATCGAGGAGGAAATTAAAGCTTCAGGGAGAGTTTGCTGATGAGCGCACCCTTCACACTAAGGTGCCCATATCAAAACCTTCAATGACTGGGTGCCACCCAGAACAGTCTGCAAGGTATAGCCGGGGACACTGTGCCCCAGCCTGGGGGAGGATGTGAGATGCTACAAGATACAGGAGGCAGGAAGGTTGAGCCTATGATAATCTTTACTTGATAAGAACAGTGTGCTGAAGAGCAATATAACTAGGTAATAACAGCTGCTAACTTCCACTGAGCTCGTCTATGTTCTCATGGTCTCTCTTTCTTTTAAACTCAGAGCAGCACAGCCCACAAGGTGAGCATAGAGTTGAGTCTCTTGCCAACAGTCAAAAAGAGGGAACACACAGGTCTGAAACCAGGCAGTGTGGCACCAAAACCCACATCACTACTACTCCCTCTGCCAGATCATTCAGCAAAGCTTTAGGCCTCCTGGGCTTCATTATAGGAGGCAAGAAGGCAGTTGACTTTCTCATTTCCTCGTTAGCCCAAAGTTGTTTTCCAGGCTGGAAAAAAGCTATACAATTATCCAAAGTGACCTTCCAGAAAGGGAAGGCTGTGGGCTCCACAAGGACAGGGACCAGGTTCGATTCTTCTTTGCATCCTCAAAGCACATGTTCAAATAGTCCTTGCTAATCCCTGGCCTGGACATATACAGACTGCAGACAGAGGCAAGCTGCTGAATGTCTCTGGGCTCCAGGTCCCTAATCTATAAAATGGGGAGCATAATGCAGCTCTCCCACTGTAGCTGCATGATTAGAAACCATATGTGCAAAGTCCCTCCCACTATACATGGCACATAGTAGGTGCTCAGTGGATAATGGCTGTCACAGCTACGTTCAAAGCCATAATGCCAAGGGTCAGGAGTGTGCCTGGACATACCCAAAGTGCTTGCCTGAAAGCCAGACAGAGCAAGACAAGATAACTCAAGAT
Source organism: Oreotragus oreotragus (assembly GCA_006410675.1). NCBI lineage: Eukaryota > Metazoa > Chordata > Mammalia > Artiodactyla > Bovidae > Oreotragus > Oreotragus oreotragus. The sequence goes on along the minus strand of SJYX01015061.1, from coordinate 143,066 downwards.
ATTCTTATAGATGTTTTTCAAGCAGATTTCTCTGACAGTTCTCTTTTAGAAGTTGAGAAGGCTCTGAGTGATTCAGACTCACAAAGAAGGAAGATTCTCAGGAATCTTTATTATACCAGATATTTGATACACAGGCTTTCCTTGTGGCTCAGCTGGTAAAGAATCCACCTGCAATGCGGGAGATCTGGGTTTGATCCCTGGGTTGGGAAGATGCCCTGGAGAAGGGAAAGGCTACCCACTCCAGGATTCTGGCCTGGAGAATTCCATGGACTGTACAATCCAAGGGGTGGCAAAGAGTCGGACAGGACTGAGTGACTTTCACTTTCACTTTTCACTTTGATTGGGAACTCCCCCTCTTTCCTCCTAACAGAATCCTGATGTCATGCTACATTCCTCAGTAGGGTCTTATGCTCTCAGGAAGGCTGGCTCCAGCTCCAGAGTCTGAGACATAATTGATCTAAATCTATCATGGTGGTTCATGGCCCACATCAGAGATTTATTCACACATGGGCACAGGACATGGTTATGACTAATAGAAGATGAGAAAAGTAAAACAGAATTTTCTTCTAGAAAGAATTTTCCTTAGGGACCAAAAGTGTATGTGCAGTTCCTTTTCTTTTCATGAATACTGTCATGATGATGTGACATCTGGAGCCATGGCAGCTATTTTGTACTCATGAGGAAAGCTGATGCAAAGACAAAGCCAGCACACTAAATATGGCAGAACAGAGAAGAAACATCTTGATCCTAACAACAAGCTGGAGCTACTGAATTAGACAACTCTGTAGCACCCTACTTGGGACTTCTTATTATGTGAGATGATAATGTTTCTTTCTACGCAAGCCACTTGAGTCCATGGTTTTTATTGCTAGCACCAAAGAGTATTTGGCAAATTTGCCATCTTAAAAAAGATAATCTCTGAAAGCAAGTAATCCTTAAATTACCTTGACAGAGAACCAAATATCTTGAGTTGAATAAGAACCCATAGTCTGAGGCTCAAACACAAATACTTCTGCAAGCACAGGGTGAAGCCAATCATAATACACTGGAGTCCAGAAAGGCACAGTCTCAGGAAGGAGTACTCAGTTTTTCTGATTCTGCTGAAATCCTGGCTTCCTGACCAACAATTCTGAAACTCAAGGAGCAGCAGATCTGTACTGGCCAGAGCCCTGGCTTAGTTCAGGAGGGCTCTAGGTTCCCTCTGAACCCGGGGGCAGCCACGTTCCTTGCTTTGTGGACAAATAACAAAGGTTGCTGCAGGGTTTGGACAGGGTAACACTCAGAACTAAGAGTGCAGCCTTAGGAAACACTCAAGCAGTCACATATTGCCAAGAGTCCACAAAGCACAGGGTGTCTTTAATTTTTCCACCTGTTAGGGTTCATCAGTAGGGAAGGGAAAAATATGGAACCTAGTGTGGCCCATGAGGCATGCACTCAGTAACACAGGATTTGTGCTGGGTAGCAGATACTGCTCTGGATGTTGGCACGGGGTGAGGTGGTTGAAAACCTGCCCCGCTGCTGCCCTCATGGGGCTCTCAGAGGAGGTGGGGAGTGTGGAAGGAGGCGGGGAGAACAGCCTGGGCACGCATGAACACAGGAAACGTTCCAAATGCTAGGCAGTAGATGCTAACTGCCAAGGAGGTCCTAGAGGAGGTCTAGGTATTGCAGGAGGACAGGATCACCTCAGGTAGGGGGCTTTCTCAGAGTGTATAAGGAGTCATGTGACTGCTCAGTGCATGTTCACTTTTCTAAAAGGGTTATCCAGATCTGAGAGCCTTTTTCCCCTCTAAAGTACCCAGACTGGCTGCTGGGTGCCCACCATTACATCTGGGTGGCTTCAGTGTGGAAGGAAAAAACACCCAGAGTTTTGTCACCAAATGCATGACAGGAGGCAAGGATAGCTGCTATGACCCTGGGGCCAATCCAGCCTTACTGTACATGGCTGAAGGTGAAGGTGAAGTCACTCAGTCGTATCCGACTCTTTGCAACCCCATGGACTGTAGCCTACCAGGCTTCTCCGTCCATGGGATTTTCCAGGCAAGAATACTGAAGTGGGTTACCATTTCCTTCTCCAGGGGATCTTCCTGACCCAGGGTATGAACCCGGGTCTCCCGCATTGGAGGCAGATGCTTTAACCACTGAGCCACCAGGGAAGCCCAAAGTGACAGTCACTTAGTCGTGTCCAACTCTTTGCGACCCCTTGGACTGTAACCCGCCAGTTTCCTCTGTCCATGGAATTCTCCAGGCAAGAATACTGGAGTGGGTTGCCACTCCCTTCTCCAGGGGATCTTCCCAACCCAGGGATGAAACCCAAGTCTCCTGCATTGCAGGCAGTTTCTTTTCCAACTGAGCCACCAGGTACTGTCCTAGGTACTGTACCTGGCTGAGATTGGTTTTTACATGTTGAACAAGGAAGAAAAAGAAGGAGGAAGAAGAAGAGGAGGACAGGGTGGGGAAGGGGTGGAGGGGAGGAGGAAAGGGAGTGGGGAAGAGAAGAGGGAGGAGGAAGTGGCTGTAGCATCAGGGAAATCTGTAGCCTGTGAAGCCCGAAATATTTACCATCTGGTTCTTTCCAGAAACAAATGCGCTGATGCTTGGACTAGACTACAGTGGCCAAAAGCGTGACCCTTATTTGACAAGTTTCTTTGAGGTCTGCCTGGGAAAACCGAAATACGCTTGGCTGCCAAGGCCCCCTCCTGATCCAGGCAGGTGCTCTGGGTACGAGAGCAACCAGTTTAAGGGCTGAGGGGTTTGGACCCCTCCTGTTAATAGTTCTCCTCTGTGTGCAACCTTGCAGGTCTGTGCCAGCTTCAGGGACTCCCCACAGTAATGATTCACACAGGACAAATGGACATTCCAACACACTCCTGGCATCCACCACTCCTGAGAGCCAGGCCTTCAGGAAAGCCATGAAGAGTCTAGCCCCACACACAGCCCATCAGACAGAAAATACACTTCTTTCCCCAGGTGGACAGAGCAGGTGGGGGACAAAAAGATAAGTAAACACCAGGAGGTCTAGGGCACCCTCCAGATCCCCATACTAAGGGGACCTCCTCGTTTGCAGACCACAGGCCCTCAGCCCTGCACCAGACTGGTTCCTTGGGCACCAGCCCTGCCCGCCCTGGCAGGAAGCCATGCTGAAACGGCTGCCCCATGTTGGGGCCAAGGATCTATTCTAGGGAGCCTATCACCCAGGAACAGAAGCTACAAAGCAAGCCAACCACCTTATGTATTTGAATGGGATTCAAACAATTTGAGTTTCTAGAGTCTTTCAGCTGGCTGGTATTTCCAGCAGCAATCAGCAGACAGAGGCAGTTATTGTATCAGCACAGAGAAGACACTTTTATGATCAATGAAACTCATTATATTCAAATATCCAATTCCTGCCAATACACAATTAAAATAATTATTTCAAAGCAATTTGTTATATAATTGAGTCTTTTCAATATATATATATTATATACATATATATATAATTTTCTATATAATTAAGTGTCTTACAATTGCTACCTCCTCAAAGAAACAGCAGCAATTTTTATTTCAGGGGGTGGGAATCAGACTTGGCTGGCAAAGGGACTTTTGGTTGCCCCTGGACACCTAGCCAGGCTTCCCTGGTGGCTCAGCTGGTAAAGAATCCACCTGCAATGTGGGAGACATGGGTTCAATCCCTGGGTTGGGAAGATCGCCTGGAGGAGGGCATGGCAACACTCCAGAATTCTTGCCTGGAGAATCCCACGGACAGAGGAGCCTGGCAGGCTACAGTCCATGGGGACACAGCCGAGCAACTAAGCACAGGACACCTGGCCACAGGCAGTATTGATAATGAGAGGGAGGGGGGTTTGTTTGAGGGATCCCTGCCTATTCTCTTCCTTTGGCTTGAGGAGCTGACTGCTAACCTAAGAGTTCTTTGAGACATGGGGGCTTCCCAAGTGGCTCAGTGGTATAGAATTCACTTGCCAATGCAGAAGATGTGGGTTCGATACCTGCATCAGGAAGATCTTCTGGAGAAGGAAATGGTAACCCATGCCGGTGTTTTTTTCTGGGATAATCTCATGGACAGAGGAGCCTGGCAGGCTGTAGTCCACAGAGTCAGACACAAAGTGAGCATGCCTGCACGCACTTTAAGAGATGTATTTATTTTCGGCAAAATGTTAATACCCTTGGAAACTCATCTCTCTCAAATATTCAGTAATGGGCACATCTTTTATAGTGAAAACATTATACTTTTTAAGAGAAATAAATGTTGTGAGAGCTATCTGATGGGAACCTCATTGATGAAAATGCTTTCTTCTAGGGGTGGTCAGTGGCAGAGGATGAGGCGAGGCTGGACCATCAGTGTGGATCCTGAGTGAGTGAGTGAAGGTCTCTCAGTCGTGTCTGACCCTTTGCAACCCCATGGACTGTACAGTTCATGGAATTCTCTAGGCCAGAATACTGGAGTGGGTAGCCTTTCCCTTCTCCAGGGGATCTTCCCAACCCAGGGAAAGAACCCAGGTCTCCCACATCGCGGGCAGATTCTTTACCAGCTGAGCTACAAGGGAAGCCCAAAAATACTGGAATGGGTAGCCTATCCCTTCTCTAGCGGATCTTCCCAGCCCAGGAATCGAACCAGGGTCTCCTGCATTCCAGGCGGATTCTTTACCAACTGAGCTATCAGGGGATCCTGACTACTTAGCTAAACACCAGGGTCCATGAAAAAGGCTATTCTAGGTTTGAACCAAGGTGAATCCAATTCTCGAACACTCGTGTAGGATCAGTAAGATTCAGTAGAGATGGGGAGATTTCTCTTTGCACCTGTTGATGCATTTATCTTTGTCAAGGGAAAAACACAGACATCCACAGGGGTCAGACAAGTAACACAAATGAAGGAGGCAGACAGGTACAAGTCGGGGGAAGTCCTGGGGCCTGAGTCATCACTCTGTTCTCAAAGGGAGCAGCTACTGTTCAGCCCCAAACTATATGGCAGAAACAAAGGGCCAATGTCGCCATATCATCTACTTTTCAAAATAGAAGTTAGAAACTCAGAGTTTCTGTGTGACATTCCAATTTTTGTATGTTGACTCGCTTTTGTAGTCATTGTACAGGCTAGTCAAAGTATGTCAGTGGTATACATATAACTTATTCATTGTATTGTGTAGCAAAAACTAACACAACATTGTAAAGCAACTATATTCCAATAAAAATTCAAGAAAATAAAATGTCAAGTCTGAGTTTATAACAAATAAATATAACATCAAAAAAATTAATTAAAAAACATATGTCAGTGGGCTATCTACAGCTTCCCATATCTATAAACCCCGACAGTGATGTCTGTCAAATCAAAGTAAATAGAGAGGGAACTGTCACAGGTTGGGTCTCCAGCAGCAGATGTGAAGATGGGATATGACCTACAGAATGTTTACTGGGGATCTACACCTGTGGAAGAAAGGGGGCAGAAGGAAGATTAGACAAAGGGAGAAGCAGGCATGCCTGATCAAGCCTATGCCACCTGAGAAAAAAGTTCCAGTTCAAATATTGTTTGTCAGATTCTAGAAAGCATAACCTAATATATAGTGCCATAAAGCAGCCCAGTGATTGCCTGGCATTCAGGACATAGAGATGGTTACACATAGGCAGGCACCATGAGGTTTGACTGAAAAGGTCTCTTCAGCAGTGGTGGTTTCACAGGTGTATGCAATTGTCAGAACACATCAGATGGTATACTTTAAATGGATGAGGTTTATTCAATGGAAGTTATACCTCAGTTCAGTTCAGTTCAGTCTCTCAGTCGTGTCTGACTCTTTGTGACCCCATGAATTGCAGCACGCCAGGCCTCCCTGTCCATCACCATTTCCCGGAGTTCACTCAGACTCACATTCATCCAGTCAGTGATGCCATCCAGCCATCTCATCCTCGGTCGTCCCCTTCTCCTCCTGCCCCCAATCCCTCCCAGCATCAAAGTCTTTTCCAATGAGTCAACTCTTCGCATGAGGTGGCCAAAGTACTGGAGTTTCAGCTTTAGCATCAGTCCTTCCAAAGAAATCCCAGGGCTGATCTCCTTCAGAATGGACTGGCTGGATCTCTTTTCAGTCCAAGGGACTCTCAAGAGTCTTCTCCAACACCACAGTTCAACAGCATCAATTCTTCGGCACTCAGCCTTCTTCACAGTCCAACTCTCACATCCATACATGACTACTGGAAAAACCATAGCCTTGACTAGACGGACCTTAGTCGGCAAAGTAATGTCTCTGCTTTTGAATATACTATCTAGGTTGGTCATAACTTTTCTTCCAAGGAGTAAGCGTCTTTTAATTTCAATACACCTCAATAAAAGCATACTCTTTCATGAAAATGCATTGCTTGTCAGAGCTGTCTCTCATCAGTCCCAATGGATGGACTATTATATCTTGTCTTACTCAGTCATCAGATACAGATTTTCCTAGGAAGGGATTGACCTTGGACAAGCCAGCTCTTAGCAACAGAGGCTGATCCTAAAAGAGCTCAGTGAAAGAGACTCTCTCAGCTAGGCATAATGTCCCTCCTTGAAGGCTGGTGTGGATATATGGAGAGTGGGTGTCATGTCTAGAAGTACAGAATCAAAATCCCAGACTCACTGTAACACAGTTGGCCAAGCATGTCATAGAGTCACCAAAGCCACCTTCTGAAGGCCAAATGCTACTTTCTATTAGAAGGGTCGCCGAGATGGGCTGGTCTGTAGGAATGATCTTGAACTGATGGCCAGAAGGTCTGGGGATTCATCCCAGGTCGGGCACTTGCTTCCTTGTTTCCTTGCCCTAGAAATATAGACAGTAACCCCTTCTTTCTCCCAGTTCTGCAGCGACAATCAAATGCTATATGAGTTCTTAGAAAAGTTAAAAGCACTTTGCAAGAGTCTTCAAAGTACTGTTACTCTTAACCGCCCCCCAGGCTGATGACTGTCACACTTTCCTTAACTGTATATGGTAACCAGCAGTTTGGGTCCCTCTAGTAGAAAAGTTCCCAAAGCCTAAGATTCTGGGCTCTAAACCAGCCATATTTCTGAGTTTTGATTCAGTGTTCTTCATGGATACAGAAAAATGACAGGAATACCTTCATTTGGACTAAGGTATCAGTAAGACCACCATTATCAAAAATAATAAGTGGTACATAAAATATGGGGCTTCCCAGGTGGCACTAGTGGTAAAGAATGTGCCGGCCAATGCAAGGGACATAAGAGATGCTGGTTCGATCCCTGAGTTGGGAAGATCCCCTAGAGGAGGGCATGACAACCTACTCCAGTATTCTTGCCTGGAGAATCCCATGGACAGAGGCGCCTGGCGGGCTAGAGTCCACAGGGTCGCAAAGAGTCAGATATGACCAAAGCAGTTTAACACATACCCATACACACAAAATATGATTCTAAAGCTAAATGTTGCCTCCTCTGACCTCCTGGGCACCAACCTACCAGTGAGCATAGTCAGGCTCAAATCCAGTATCGCCAAAACACACCCTGCAAAAGTATGAAAGATGTCTAACAAACCTAAAGCACAAACAAATCTAAGAAGCTGACAGGCCTTGGGTTACACCCTCCTGGGGAACTCATGACCCTGGGACCTTCATGCCACTTCCCATATAATCCAGCAAGTGACAGAGATTTACTGAGATCTTGTGTAAGACCTAGTCTCTGAGCTCCCTGGCAGGGCACCAAGAAGCAGAAAACCTGGCCCCAGCTCTCAAGAGCAGCTCATGTCATGGGGACAGTGAAACATGCTTCCATGAAAATAGCAGCAGGAATCAAAAGAATCAGAGGGGTGACCTCAGAAGTCTCTTCTGTTCTAACTTTTGGGATCTAGCAATCACTGTCCAATGTATTTAAGTTGTCTTTCTCGTAAAGATACCATTGAAAAGTAATAGTGTATAGAAGGCTCTAGGTTCATCTACCTTATTCCTAGGTAGATGAACTCTAGGTCCAACCTACCTCAGGTTCAGCCCTACCTCATTAGGACTGACTCAAATGTGCTCTTTGTTATAGCTGAGCGATATTCCATTTATATATGTACCACAATTTCTGTATCCATTCATCTGTCAATGGACATCTAGGTTGCTTCCATGTCCTAGCTATTGTAAATAGTGCTGCAACAAACCCTGGGATACATGCGTCTCTTTTCCATTATGGCTTTCTCAGGATATATGCACAGTAGTGGGATTGTTGGGTGGGTTCTACTCTTAGTTTTTAAGAAATCTCCATACTGTTCTCAACAGTGGCTGTATCAAGAGAAAGACAAGTGTTGTATATTAACGTATGTGTGGGAAATCTAGAAAGATGGTACTGATGAACCTATCTGCAGGGCAGCAGTGGAGATGCAGACATAGAGAACAGACCGTGGACACAGTGGCAGAAGGCGAAGGTAGGACAAACTGAGAGAGCAGTATTGAAACATATACATTACCATATATAACATAGCTAGTGGGGTGGGATATGGTGGGAGATGGGAGAGAGGTTCAACAGGGAAGGCATATATGTATACCTGTGGCTGATTCATGTTGATGTATGGCAAAAACCAGTACAGTATTGTAAAACAATTATCCTCCAATTAAATTTTTAAAAAATAAAAGTGATAGTGCTTTCTTGTTTTTTTCTCTCTGCTGTATCAGGTATCTGCTACTATGTAACAAACAATCCCAAAATGTAGGGGTTTAGAACAGCCTTCAAACTTTTTCTTGTTTGCTCATGAGTCTCTCTCTGAGTTAGCAATCTGAGCTGGACTCAGCTAGGCAATTCTTCCTCTGATCTCTCCTGCGGTTAGTCATGTGGCTGTAGTTATCTGGAGCTTGAGTGGGGCTGGTCACAGCCTCAGGTGACCCAAGGAAGCCTCGCTCCTATTTCTGCAGGTTGAGACTGGCTCTCGCCCCAGGGGGACAAAGGTGGGATGGCTTGTCTCTGCTCCATGCAGCTTCTTCATGTGGCAGACTCAGAAGAAGACAAGAAGAGGCGTTCTATAGCCTCTCAAGAATTAGAGGGCGTACAGGCTCCAGAGTTATACACCTTCCATTGCATTTTATACATTAAAAAAAAAACAAGTCATAGAGCCACACAGATTCAAGGGGTGAGATAATAAATTTTGCCTCGTGATGCAAGGAATAACAAGGATCATTGAAACTGAACTTAAATTGTGCACAGTTTATCCTGACATTATCTGTTTTTATCTACACAGTCCATTGGTCACCAGGTATTCATGTCGATTTCATTGGAAATCCACCCACATTGTGAAAATACATAACTACAATCACAGAATATGATTAAGTAGTTTTTTAAAAACTGCCTTTTGCTTTCCCACACATGAAGCAAAACGTATAGATATATACTATATACACAAATATATATATAGTTCACTTCCTCATTTTATACCACATTTGATCCAATATCTTCACAATGTCTACCAAAGAATTTCAAAAGAAAACAATCAGGCATTTTCTTATGGAACCAAGTCCAACAAGCCTTGATGACAATGTTCCAAACTGCTGCTGTAAATTAAGGCAAATTAAGAATGATGCATTAAAGAGCTGGTGTTCATAGCTCCGAACTGATTCTAGATGCATTTTAGGTCTCAAGGCTGGGTAATTTTTCATGGTTATGCTAGAACATCATATTAGAAGCAAGTCAACTGTCATGGGAACTGTCTTATTATTGACCATACTCCTTAGAACCTTATCAGCTTACAACTTCCTCCCTCCCTCTACCAAATATTTGGAGGGAGAAATCCAAGCAGCAAGTCATGGATCGGGTTGCCCAGCAATTCACAGGCCTAAAACAACTCATGAATCAAAATTGACATGATATTAGTAGACTAGATTAGACAGTAAAAATCTTGCCATCAAATCTCCCAACTCAGAGGCCAACAAAAACTTGATATCTCTTGATAAGATGGACCGTTGCCTTAACATGCAAAGCCACCAATAGCAAAGGCATTCATATTCCTTCTGTGTACATTGCACAGAATCAGCCTTGTCAAAAATTAGACCCTTCCAGTGATACTGCCCAAAACACATAGTTTCCTCAGACCCTTGAGAAGATACTTGGAAGGAAAAAATAAGCTCAGACCGAGTTCAGTTGAAATTTGTCACTTCCTCAAAATTTATTCAAATCATCACTTAGGCAACTTCTCTTTCTAGTGTTTGGAATTTGTTCATTCCATTATTTTAGGAGCATTTCCCTTGGGGGTTAGACAGAAAACAAACACACAAAACAATATGCATATACTGCCTTCAAGAAAGAAGGAGAAGTAGGGCTGTGACAGTGAACTTGACATTTTCACATACATTTTCTTGTTTAAGGCTCACAACACCCCGATGATTAGGTATTATTATTAGGTAACAGGTATTGCGAAGAGTTGACTCACTGGAAAAGACTCTGATGCTGGGAGGGATTGGGGGCAGGAGGAGAAGGGGACGACCGAGGATGAGATGGCTGGATGCCATCACTGACCCGATGGACATGAGTCTGAGTGAACTCCGGGAGTTGGTGACGGACAGGGAGGCCTGGCGTGCTGCAATTCATGGGGTCGCAAAGAGTCGGACACGACTGAGCGACTGAACTGAACTGATTATTATTTGTTGTTGTTGTTTACTTGCTAAGTCATGTCCAACTCTTATGCAACCTCATGGACTGTAACCCACCAGATTACTTTGCCCATAGGATTTCCCAGGAAATAATACTGGGGTGAGTTGCCATTTCCCTCTCCAGAGTACCTTACTGACCCAGGGATTGAACCTACATCTCCTGCATTAGCAGGCAGATCCTTTCCTGCTGAGCCACCCCCATTTTAAAGATTGGGAAACTGAGGCTTCAGTTAGCAACCAACATAGCCAGATTCAATTTCAGGGAAGAACAAAGTGAAAGAAGCAGAGTTTGGAGGGCAATGGAGCTCAACTGAAACACTAGGGGTACAGCAGTTTCTAAGCAATAAAGAACTTTGCAAATACTGTTAATGGCAATGGTTGGGAGTAGGGGGTATGGATGGGCCATCCAGATGGCTGATATCTTGAGGGAAATTAAAAATTGAAACCTGGGCAGAGTTGAGAGGTGCCAAGAGAGTGAAAATGAAGAATGGGTTCAAGGATGGATCCTGAGTGAATCTGGCACAGGTGGAAGAGAAAATACAAATGAGAAAAAGAGTGTCTTTGTGGAGGAATGAGATCTGGGAGCATCCATTAGCCCAGAAGCCCAAAGTGGCAAGCTTTAAGAGTAAAATGCAACCAAATTGTGGAGTGGGATGAGGCTGGGTGAAAAAGTCACTGGACTTTTGGAAGTGGGAGACCAATGGGGATCATCAGGAGAGACTGTAGGTAGATGACAGATTGTGGCAGGTTAGAGAGAAAGTGGCTGGTGAGAGAGTAAGGTTGCTGCTGCTGCTAAGCTGCTGCTGCTGCTAAGTCACTTCAGTCGTGTCCGACTCTGTGTGACCCCAGAGACGGCAGCCCACCAGGCTCCCCCATCCCTGGGATCCTCCAGGCAAGAATACTGGAGTGGGTTGCCATTTCCTTCTCCAATGCATGAAAGAGAAAAGTGAAAGTGAAGCCGCTCAGTCTGTCCGACTGTTAGCGACCCCATGGACTGCAGCCCACCAGGCTACTCCGTCCACTGGACTTTCCAGGCAAGAGTCCTGGGGTGGGGTGCCATTGCCTTCCCCGGAGAGAGTAAGGCTAGCAATATAAATTCCCCTTCCAGAAAGCTCCTCAAGGAAAGAATGAGGGACTTGAATGGAATCCCAGTTCGGAAGACGGTAAGATCAAAGGAAAGGATGAATTCTCCAAGGCTCTCTGAGGCAGGGAGGAGTGTGGGTGTGGAGATTTGATACCATTCCCCACTTCCTGGCCTATGTAACTTTGGGAATGTCCATGCAAAGAGTGATTTCTCTCACGGCTACCGAAGCTGTTTGGAAAACAGGTCCTCACCTTTTCATTCCACTGTGTTCCGTTCACCCTTCCTGTACGGTGCTTCTTGGATTCATCTGCTCTTTTCTGCTGCCCCACCTGAGAGCACAGACTCTCCCAGAACTTTGTGTCATCTGTTTCTCTGGCTTTCCAAACCTCCCACTCCCTCCCCTCATTCTGAATCTGAACCAGATTAACCTGCCATAAAAACTGGTTTGCAAAGCGAAAAAAAGCACCAGAGGGTGAAAGCACTCTCATAGGCACTGGCCCAAGTTCAAACTCCTGGCCCAAAATGGAAGTAATTCTTCAGGAGCCTCTTTCCTCAAACCCAGACTTTCTTTCACGCCTTCCACATGACCTGACGATCCTGGAACTGTCCTCAGCCCTTTTACACATTAGACTCATTGAGGAAGTTTAAAATGCCAGAGGCGCAGACCCATTTCAGAGACTCTGATTCACTGGGCCTGCAGCAGGTCCAGGCAAATGTATATTTTAAATAATCTCTGGTCAGTTCTTTTCTGCAGCTCTTTACTGCTCTGTGGGAGATTTATAAACCTTGCTCTGAGCCTTTGCTCAGTGATGTTTTCCTTGCCTGAAATGCCTTCCTTCTTCCTTTTCATAAATCTAAACATGCCAAGGCCTAATACAAGCCTGGCATTTTATTTAGGAAGTCTTCCCAGACTGCCCCAGCCAGTAAAGATCTTCCCCATCTCCAGTTCTGATAGCACGGACAGATGGCACCTGAAAATCTATTTGTTTGTTTTCCTTTGAACTTTTTGTTTTATATTGGGGCAGAGCCGATGAACAATGTAATGATAGTTTCAGGTGCTCAGTGAAGGGACTCAGCCATGCATATACATGTACACACTGCTATATTTTAAATGGATAACAAGGACCTACTTACTGTACAGCACATGGAACTCAAATGTTATGTGGCAGCCTGCATGGGAGGAGGGTTGAATGGATACAACCGATGGGGGAGGGTGGAAACATGGATTAATATATTAAATCTGGTTCTTAATTCAACAAGCATGGGCCAGGTCCTCGCTTAGTTACTGGGGGTCCAAACAGATGAAACAAGGCTCTGTCTTCAGGGTTTATCACTGAGGTGCGGGGAGGTTTTGGGAGACTGGTGATGCACACAAAGCACAGACGTCAGGGGCAGCGATGGGCAGGCAGCACAGAGGTACAGGAAAGCCCCCAGGGTTTGGGCAGCAGCATGTGAGTGTGGATCTGTTGCCATGGGGAGATGGAGAAGGACCTAGGAAAGGACCTTGGATCCTATAGTCCTGCAGTCCCCAAACTCATATCTGAGGAAATGTCCTCTGACTCAGCCCTTCTGCCTTTGACCTGACCCCATTCTCACCTAGCCACTCTTCCAATTCCAGTCTGCCTTCCCTGGGGGCGGGGGCAGGGGGTTCCTCCCCAATGGCAGATGCAAACTGTTCTTTCCAGGAAGGAAAAGATCCCTCATTGCAAGATAGCAAGATTGTCAGCAGCTCATTATTGTGTTTAATCTCAAGGCAAATAACTGTCTGCCTTGATAACTGTCAGATAACTCAGTTCCGAAGACATCCTGCAGAACCAGAGGTGGGCCCCCTTCTCACCACCACACCCCCAGGTATCCTCAGGGGAAGGGGCACCAAATAGCAAGGGGGGCTTCAGAAACATAATGTGAAAACTGATCAGAAACATACTGATCACAGGTCACTGAGGAGTCTTCAAAGGTCTAAGTTGTCCTATGACTGTTTCATGGGCACAAATCTCACCTCCAATAGGTTTTAAACCCTTAAAGGCAAGAAACCAGTCTCCCATATATTTGCCCCCTCCAGCCTGTCGTTCAGGACATAGAGTATAATAGAGTTGATAAATGAGCTTGAACAAAGGAGGCTACTCACAGTCAGGAAGCGTGGAAGACAGAATTTTCAAAGGGTTATTAATCATTTCGAGACAAATGTAAGCATTTGGATGGTACATGAGAAAGAGAAGTAAAACTGACTTCCAAGAACTTGGAAAGGCAGTTGCCCTTGGAAATTTAGGTTGGAAAAGCACATTCACAAGTGGATGAGGTTAGCTATTATATTAAGAGAAAGGGGAGGCGGGGAGCAACCTAAAAGAGTTTCTGCAACCATGTGCCCAGAGTTTGAGAACACCTAAGTCTCCCTTCAAGGTGACAGGATTGAAATATAATTGGATTTTAGAAAACGAGAAGTCATCAGCTATTTTGTGTGCTGCCTGGGAAAGTTCTGTATAAACAGAAAGAGGCTGAGTTCACGGAGAAAAGCAAACCAGTGGGGTCAGAGGTTGGCAGTGTTTACTCATGACCCCCAGGGGAAAGACAGAGACAGTTCGATGGACAGAGCCTCACCATGAGAGGGCTGCATGCTGTGAGGGGCGAGGAGGGCTCTGCAGGGCTAACCAGGCTCTGCAGCTTTCACGGTTTTTGACTATAGCACAATAACTGACACTGGACCATTTCAGGACAAAAGGGAGGTAGGGAAGGGGTATGCTTTGTTGGAAAGGAAAATATAAAGAAAAGTACAGAGGATGAACACAGGGGCTGGCAAACCAGGCTTGGAACAGATGAGACCCCAGCCTCCTATGAAGGTCTTGGTCACAGAAGCTACTACATAGCCTTACCTGGGTCCTGAACCCAGAATAAATGAACTCCGACCATTACTTCCTTTGAAGAAGCACAGCCCTGGGAGAGAGAGGGCAGTGGAGCAGGATGAGGTCAAATGCTTTCTTCTCAGCAGAAGGCTCCATTAGGAGGAGCATTCACTTATGGGAGGGGATGCACTAGACCAACCAGTCCCAAAGGTTAAACACGATGGAGGAGAGGGAGAACCCCTGGAAGAGAACTAGAGTGCTGTTGGAAAGTGGGAATGATCACTGGGCAGGTCAATGTCTACAGCATGGTCTGAGGAAGTGCTTTCTAAGGCCTTTGACCTGACCCCATGCTCATCTAGCCACCCTCCCACTTCCAATTCTCCTTCCCTGCACAGGGGCACAGGATTCTTTCCAGAGGGCAGATGCAAACTTTCCAAGGGAAGAAGGACCCTTCCCTTAGGTGCTCTCAAACTCTGGGCACACGGTTGCAGAAACTCTTTTACTCCCCGCCTCCCCGTTCTCTTAATATAATAGCTAACCTCATCCACTTGTGAATGTGCTTTTCCAACCTAAATTTCCAACTGTAAGTTGGCAAGACTGTCAGTCACCTGGGGACATCAGTCCTGCAGATACGATGCTCAAGCAGGACTAAATGGACCTATGATGTCAGACGAGTGTGTTGAGACCTCAGAATCGGGAAGGCTGCTATGATGATATTTATCCTTTGGATCAAAATTAGGGCTAGAAGGCCTTTTAGCAAACACTTGATTTGGCTTTCTTCTTTTTCAGATGAGGAAGCCCACACAGAGGAAGTGACTTGCACAACAATGCAGCTCATGGGTGGAAAAATTAAGGCAAGCCTTGATCTCGTCCGTCCTTTACCTCATAATTGTCTTAAAAATGAGAAATGGCATCAAATTTTCAAGCCTCCTGGAAGTAGGTGTTTGCCTCACTGTCTCCTCTGCCCTTCAGTTGAGGGCAGTAATGAAAGCAACTTTTGTACACCAACACCAGACGTGATGTCTCCCTTGCCTTGATGTGTAAACTCAGTGAAACTTCCATACTCAAGAACTGTGGTGCCCCCAAGAATTTACTTGCCTGGATAGCAACTGAAAGAAATGAATTGGAAAGGCCTTTTAAAAAAAAAAAAAACTTATTACTGAAAATTTTACTAAATAGTTTGTGTGAGAGAGATCTCCATCTTAGTAAATATCATCAGAGCCAAGCTCAGCCTCTGAAGTCACAGCCCCTGGAATCGATTTCTGCTGCATCACCTTGGGAAAGTTCTTTAACCTATTTGAAGGTCAGTTTCCTCTTCTATGATATAAATAAACTACCTCCTCAGCACACGATTTTAAAGTTTGAATTAGATAATCTACAGAAAACATTTGGGACCTGCCTGGTCAATGATGAACCCTTAAGTGTTTTTTAAGTTTTTATTTATTTATCTTATTTATTTTTGGCTGTGCTGGGTCTTCACTGGTGCTAATGGGCTTTCTCTAGTTCCAGTGAGGTGGGGGGATTCTCTCTAGTTGCTGTGTGTGGGCTTCTCATGGTGGTGGTGCTTCTTATTACAGAGCATGGCCTCTAGGCTCTCAGGCTTCAGCAGTCATGGGGTGTGGGCTTAAGTGGGATCTTCCCAGATCGGGGGTCAAATCTGTGTCCCCTGAATTGGAAGGCAGACTCCTAACCACTGGACCATCAGGCAAGTCCTGAAGTGTTCTTAATGTTTTCAAGAACATAATGAAATCCTCAGTGTTTGCGCTTTCTCACAAGATCCTAAGAACAGCTCTTGGATGTTTCTAGGCACAGCACTGGTTCTCACCCTTGTTTAGAATCACCTGGGGAGTTTTTAAAAGTACAGATGCCTACGTCTCCTCCTCCCAAAGCTTCTGGTTCCACTGGCCCACGGTGCACCTGGGACATGGCTCCCACTACATCTAGCTCCAGAGGGATCCTACATACAACAAAGTCTGACAGCCACTGATTGACAGGATTGAACCCGTAACTAGAGACCAGGTCGGAAAAGGACCACCGGGTAGCCAAGCTGAGAGCCACTGCACCGTCGCCTGTCTCCTTACTTCACTGAGGCCACTACTGGAAAGAAACTGCCCTTGGTGATCTCAAGCTTGTCATTCCAAAATAACAGAACAAAGGTGATTAGGCCAAAGTTAAGCTAATTCCAAATCTTGCCCTGGCAGCTAATTTTTGTGCATCAAATCCTTTACCATTTCCCCCCTGCCAAAAAAAAAAAAAACAGAAATAAAGAAAGAGTGCCTAAAAAAATCCAGGTCATCAAAAGTATAGTGGTGGTAGTCCTGAAAAATGAAGGTAGTCACTGGTTTTTTTGCAATATGGAGAATAGGTTCTCCTTTGTTCCTATGAAGTATTTTCCTACCTGTTTGTTGGGCTTGAGTTTGGCTGTAGTTTAATAGGACACGAGAGTTTGGCTGTATTTTAACAAGGCACAAGAGAAATGGAGGAAGCTATTTTTGGAAGCAGACTTTCTTTTTAAGGTTGCCCAGGGTAGGGGGTGGGGAAGAAGGCATGTGACCCCGTTTTCCAGCTGACTTCACAAAAGATCAGGAAGAGGAGGGCACCCTGGATGGTCCCCATGAGTCACTGACTCAGATCCCACCCTTTTGCTGGCCTGGCCTTAAAATTTTCAGGGTGCTGCAGCCAGGCGGCTGCAATTGTTCACGTGCCCACATTTGGGGAAGTGAAGCCTGGGAAAGAAGCAATGTAGGGGCAGAGTTTGCTGCTTATCAACGGAAATTTGCCCTGAGAGCCGGGCTTCCTCCTCTCAGAGGTCCGGTCCTGGCAAGTCCCTTCATGAGCCAGCTTTCCAAAGAGGAACACCTGGGGGTGGACTCCAGTCCTTCAGCTTCCTCTCCTTTCCTGCCCCCAAAGCTCCTGATTCCAAGCAACTTTGGTGGGAATCTTGACGGTGGAGGCTTAGACCTGGGACCAATGACCTGATGCCAGGAGGTCGATTTCAATGTAGGCAATAACTTTCCAAGAGTTCCATCTGGGGAAGCTCCAGTGGTTAGAGGTCTCCATCAGGACAGGTGTTGACACAAGGCCTTAGACAAGTCATAGAGGAGATTGTGGAACCGACAGAGGTTGACCAGATGTTCTCAAAGACCTTGTCCTTACCTGGTAGTCTATTTCTATGAATCTTCAAGTTAGTGTCAGTTATCCAAGACAATAGTAAGTCTGAGAAATAGTTTGCTTATTGTTTTAAATTGACAAATTGGAAATGTTTCAATCATACCAAATAAAGAAAATAATAAACTAGACTTTTAGAAATCCATCACCAAGATCAAACACATATTACCAAATTTGCTTCAGATCTCTCTCTATCCTTTCAAAGAAGTAAAAATGCCCAGATATAGTTCCATTTCTTCAACCCTACCCTTTCCCTTCTCAAAGGAACCATTAGTTTGCAGTTGGCCTAGATCATTCCCATGTGTGTTTGTTTGTTAATGTATATGAGTATATTAATGAAAATCATATTTTAACATTTTAATATAAATTACATCCATATATATTAAGTATGTTTATGTAACACACACATATTTCCTTTTACAACTTGTTCTTTCACTCAACATTGTTTTAGAATTTATACATTTTGATAAAAAGTTAGCTTAGTACACCATTTTAGCTTTTACACAGTAGAATATCTAATTGCATGAACACATTTTATAGACCACAGCGTGTGGGCTATGTGATCAGCACTCTTTTGTGTATGTGTGTATATGTATATGTGTGTGTATATACACACACATGTATATACATGTGTACATACATATGTGTGTGTATACACATACATATACAGTAAAGAGATACATAAACACACAATACAAATCTGCACACACAGATGATAGCTTCTCTGGGTTTTACACCTAGGAGCAGAATTGATATTTCATAGCACAAGCACATTTTCAACTTCAAAAGATATGCCAAATTATTCTCCAAAGCAACTGTTCCAATTTACACTCCCACCAGAGTTCCTTTATGCCCACATCTCACCATCCCTGTTGTTGTCAGACTTAATTAATTTTTGCTAATCTGGTAGATGTGAATGGTAGTTCATTGTCTCAATCTGCATTTCTCTTATCATGGAGAACCAGTCATAGTTTTTTGAGGCCAAAAATAGAAGCCAACCCCTCCCCATCCCAATCCCCCAACACACACACACTTGGTGGAGGCATAGGGGAGTGTGGGAGCCCAGATGGTAAGGTTCCAGAGACCCAGGGCTAGAGCAGGGACGTTTCATTTAAGGGTCAAGCATAGATGAGTGTCAGAATTGAAGGCTGAATTCCAAAAGGACAGGCCAAGGGATTGCCAAAGAAAGAAACCAGAGAAGGGATAGAGTATGAACTCTGAAATCAGAGACGTAGACAAGAGCAAAAGACATTGGAATCAATGGGAAAAGGTCCATATTACTTCCTGAGAACAAGGGCAGTTGTTTGCAGCTGGCAGCTAGAGAGGGAGCAAGACTGGGGTTGGGGCAGCTGAGCAGAAAGGAAGAGAGAGTAACCGTCTCCAATGCTCTGGCAGCTCAGCCAGCCACCCCGCTGTACCCTTGACCATCATTAGTTCTAAATGAAGCTCCTAAGGCCAGATCATAAAATCTGGGCCACACTTGGGTTTGAGGGTTTGGGGTTTTCGTTTCTTTAGAGCAAACAACAACAAAAGCGCTGCAGTGGGTGAGTGACTTATTTTTGGCAAATTGTTTCTCCTTCTAGTGGCTTCTTTTCAAAAGATGTTTTGGAAACATTTAACAGTCTTTCCCATAGCCTTGCTTCTCAGGGAAGTTAAACAAAGCCAGATTGACAGATGGACTTCAAGGCATGTGGACCAAAATATATCTCCCATATTAAAGATGCTGAAGCTTTCTGGGAATAACTCATTTCCTTGGGGGGCACTGGGGGTGTGGGAATCCCATATATCTCCATGTCCTACTAGGCAGAACTCTGAGAAGCAGAATCCTCTCTCAACGTGTGTGACAAATATGGTTCTTAATGGGGACAGGAAACCACTCTAACCTCAGTAAGTCCATAGTTTCAAAGCCAGCTTTCCCTTCGGAGCACTTTGCTTCAAGTACAGCCAAACACTAAGAACAACAGCCAAGGAAGCCTCCAGAGAGACGAGTGAGGAGTAACAAGTCATGCCTGCACAATGGCATCCTGAGGGGCTAAGGCAGCAGGACCCTAAGAGCGCCTTTTCTTCACCTGACACAATGGGAGTATAAAGTGTGAAGTCCTCAGTCCAAAATGGACAGGATGGAATAAGAACCTAGAAACGCTGAGTGTCTGAAATTATTCTGCAAACCCAAGATGTAATGAGAATTAATCCTTGCTATTTTGCCCTCTCTAAGATTAAATATGACCAAGATTCACGACATTTATGATGACTTGTGAATGACAAGGCCATGCATGACACTGATGGTCATTTCTAATATCTCTTGGCATTGAAATCCTCCATAGAATACCTGCATCTTTGAAGTAAGTTGTAGAGCCCATTTACTCATGTTCATGCAAAACACACACACACACACACACACAGAGTAATATATTTACATAAGAACATTAGTTATACCCTCTGGGATACCCAAAATGCCAGAGAACTCGTCCATTCAAGATTCTTAGTTGAGCACTAGCTAGGAAGGGGTTGATTAGTACAAGCTATCAAACCAATCAATCCTGAAGGAAATCAACCCTGAATATTCACTGGAAGGACTAATGCTGAAGTTGAAGCTCCAATATTTTGGCCCCCTGATGTGAAAAGCTGACTCATTGGGAAAGACCCTGATGCTGAGAAAGATTAACAACAAAAGGAGAAGGAGGCTGAGGATGAGTATCAGGAGATACTATCACCAAGGAGATAGTATCACCAACTCAATGGACGTGAGTTTGAGCAAATTGCAGGAGATAGTGAAGAACAGGGAAGCCTGGCACGCTGCAGTCCATGGAGTCACAGAGTCAGACACGGCTTAGTGACTGAATAACAACAAATGAGTAAGTCAGATTCCGCCAGTAGGCAGTTCACAAGCATTAGAGATGGTCCTAACGAAAGGACTTCTGACCGAGTTGTGGGCCAGGTTGAGGGAACAGACCAAGGGTGGCGAAGCACCAGGGCCCAGCCACCAGCAGGAAGCCATACCATGCTAGGGTGGAGGGAACTCAAGGGCCCAGCCACCAGCAGGAAGCCATACCATGCTAGGGTGGAGGGAACTCAAGGAGGCAGTCGACTTGAAGGACGGCTCAGCCACTGCCAGAGACTCAGGACACAGACACACGCCAGCCTCTCTCTTTTCCCAGCCCTGGGCCATTTGCTAAACTCAGCTGGAGGGCATCTGAGAAGGGGACCTGTATCAGGCGTCCTCGAGTCAGGCCCCATTGAGCACAGAGCAGAGTGGGGAGGAAAGGAGTCTGGCTGAGGTCTTGAGGGGATGGGGGCACCAATGGAAAGTAATTAGCACTGGGGCTCTCCCTCCACCCCCTGCTGCTTCCAGTTTGAACTGGGGTGCCCCTCAGTCAGAAGGCACGTGCAGAGAGCAGCACAAATCCTCTCTTGGTCAAACAGCTCCTAAGGGTCAGTCTCCAAATTTCTTGGCAGAAAGTCTAGTTTGGAGTCATTTACCTCAGCAGTTAGCCAAGCAGGAATTACCCTTATAATTTGACCATGGTCACAGCCAACTCTGTGGGTGAGGAACTACATTAGGTTTTTCTAAAGCAGCTAATTCATGTCTCCAGACTAACACACTATGGTTTGCAGTAGGGAGAAAAATAGCACTCTGCTCACTCTCTGGAGAAGCAGCATCAGACAGGCCCCAGACCAGAGGATGTAGTAATCACTGACGGAATAATGGCCAGCCTTGACTTGTCCCTGACCACGTGCCAGGCATGGTTTTCCAGGTTTTGGGTATGTGCGGGTGAGTCTCCAAGGCACAGGATGGCAGGGTGAGAAGACGAAAGTTATGGGACTGATTCCCGTGCTCCATAACCCCCCAACAGGAGCTGCATGCCTCTAACTATGCCCTCAGCTACTGCATAGAGGTCCCTCTCCCAGGGCTACAGTTCTCCTTGGATTTGAGAAAATATTCCCTCTGTTTCCCCTCCAGGCCCAGGGTGCTATCCCCTGGGTGCCTACCCAGCCTGGTTTTTTACTAAAACCTTCTTCATTACTCCTTTGAACAATCCATCTACCTCCTGGCAGCTTCCTGGCTGGTCCAAAGTATGTGAACTCCGTTAATGATGCCACAGCATCCAGAATGAGAGGGCCACCTTCATAAGTGCACCATGGAAACTGATGCTGGCAGGGAAGGACCAGCCTTCTGTATGGACACAGCAACCTAGAATAGGGTTCTGTCATCAACAAAGACATAGTTTAACTTCATCGTCTTCTCTTTTCACGAGGAGTAAGTCAAGCAGTTTGTAGTGAGCCCAGAAGTGAGCTCAGCATTGCTATATTTAAAAAGCACTCTGCATTCAGAGAAAAACATGAGCTTGGAGTCAGCCCTCCAAGCAATCAGACCCCAGCTCTATTACTTATCCACCAGCTGATACAGGGCAAGTTATTCCTCTGAGCCTCAACATCCTAGTCTGTTAAATGGGACTAAAAATTTCACTTAGCATGGTCATTTAAAGGTAACAAATGTTAAATACCTGGTACAGAGTACACCTTTATTGAATATAAGTTTTCTCTCCCCTTACTTTGAGGATTCTCAGCGTCCTGGTCTTAAAATTATTGCATCTGGGTCTGAGAGTCCTCCAGTCCCCCTCCTTCACATGAATTGAGTTCACTTTGCCTCTCTATCTGGAATTCATGAATTCTGAGGGCTTTATTCCTAAAGTGGGATGGGAGGCTGGTTTTCTTGATGAGACCTGAGATTTTGGATACAGGCAGTTTTCCCTCCAATGTAATGCTGTGTGCACGTGCATGCACATGCACGTACACACACACACACACACACACGGGTGTACATGTGCACACACATTGAAATCCGATCTCGGACAACCTCATTCCCACTTATGACTCATGCTTCCATTCAGATAATATTAATTGGTCCCTGGAGAACATTACAGGGGATAAAATGGCAGGGATAACAAATGGGAGATGAGAGTGAGAATGCTTTCTGGAAATAAGTCACCAAGGGCCCAGGGAGCTGATGCCTGGCTTGGTTACAGTGTAGTAGGTATTTCTTCTAAGGCAATTTTAGGTTGATGCTCAGTCCTTTGTGGCTAATTCAGGAGCATTTCTAATTCATTTAGCCATTACTGTGGGGTGGAAACAGTCCATGTCCTCTGCTGGTGCTTATGTCTGAAATGACAAGGCCTGTGAAATTCCAATTTGGAGTCCGCCAGCACGCTGTTATCAGCCTATAGGCTGTAGGAATAGATTTCAGACAGTGGGTCTGAAACTTCATGTGTATAGGATAACATGCTCAGACCAGAATCATGTTTCCCATACCCAATGATGTCAAAATCACCCTTGCATTTTTAGAAAGTCCTGCAGATAATTCTGATGAATACAAATACTGAAAACAAATGAGGTTAAAGGACTAGCAAAAGAGCCTGTCACATCCCCTCAGGCCACCAGCCAGTTGATATAGGATAACATGCTCAGACCAGAATCATGTTTCCCATACCCAATGATGTCAAAATCACCCTTGCATTTTTAGAAAGTCCTGCAGATAATTCTGATGAATACAAATACTGAAAACAAATGAGGTTAAAGGACTAGCAAAAGAGCCTGTCACATCCCCTCAGGCCACCAGCCAGTTGAATCAGAGAAGGCAGATCCATCACTGATGAACACAGATTTGCAAGTAGCCACTGGCCGATGATGAAGAGATAGCAGGAGAGATGACCCAAAAGGCATTTCTATCTGGCTTTCAAAGGGGCTTGTCTCTGATTTATCTCTTGCAAAGATGTACTGGACATGTGCAATACAAACTTCCACACATAAAATTTCTTATGGGCAACTACATTGCTGGGTAAGGAAGGAAAGGAGGAAGGATGTAGGCAAGAAGGTGGCTGCAATTTGGAAAGTGAGAGAGGACAATTCTGAGTGCGGCAGAAAATGAGTGTGTGAAAGAAGCACAGAGCTGGAGGCTACCCTGAGCTGGAGGCTCCAGAGTGCAGAAATGCACATGCCTCCTTTATACCGCTGTCTGCCTATCCCCCAGGCTTCCTAGGTGGCGCTAGTGGTAAAGAACCTGCCTGCCAATTCAGGAGACACAAGAGGTATGTGTTCGATCCCTGGGTCAGGAAGATCCCCTGACATTCACAAACCTATCACCCAGAGCTACGCTGCCAGGCAGTAGCCACAGCCACACAGGGCCACTGAGCCCTTAAAACAGGGCCAGGTCAGATGGAGATGTGACTTAAGTGTGAAATACACATCCAACTTTGAAGACATCACCAAAAACTAGTATAAAATGTCTCTCAATAACTGTTCTATCAATTACACATGAAAATGATATTGTATATATCACAGGTTAAATTAAATCCATTATTAAAACTACTTTCATCTGCTTTTTTAAACGTGACTAACAAAATTTTAAATCACATATGTGGTTTGCATGTTTGCCTCCCAGTAGTTCAGCTGCCCAAACTAACCTCGACTATTATTTAACTAGGTGTTTTTCTTTACATTTGACTTACCTTTTTTACTTCAATAAACTTAGCCTTATCCTAGGCTAATAATAACTATGAACCACAAGCTCACTGTGCCAGTTTTTTTTTTCCTAATAAGCACTAAAATAAATATATAAAATAGCTCATCCCCATACTGCCTAAATTCAGCTTGCATTTTGTCGGTGGGACAAAAAGCCACATCTTGGGAAATACGAGTTTACTGCAAAGACTTTGACATCCAGAGAGAAAGAAAATGACCCGTCCACAGTCACTATGTGGGACAGAGGCAGGCCAGCGCTGTTTGGTAAGCTCTGTGGGTGGGTGGGGCTGGGGTCCCTGGGACATCCCCATGAACACATGCAGATCTGCACTGGAAAATGTGTGACCATCAGCACAGAGGGACTGGCATCTAGTCACGCTTGCTGGGTTTTCTCTTGCCCAGTGCCTTTCTTAAATGGTCTGTAGGGAACACAGCTTCTGCCTTTGAGTAACTGTGGAGGCAAGCAGAGCCCTTCTGTAACCTGATAGCCCACATCAACCACCAGTCTCTCCCTTGAGCCCTCTACCCACCAGCCCTGCTTCCGGGGAGTAGCAGCGGATGCAGCTGCCACTGTCCACAATTCCAGGCCCCTCCGGGTCACAGCCTGGCTCTGCTGCCCTCTCCCAGCAGCCTTCCCTGATCTCAGGAGAGGATCAAAGGACAGCCTCCTTCCACAGGATCAAAGGACAACCTCCAACCTCCTGGCAAGTCCCTCACCTTGGTAAGCAGTAGGGACCTGCCAGGGAGGTAGAGGGGCCAGGCCAACAGTCCCTGACCTGCAACCTTTTTCTGTCTCGCCCTCACCCAGCAGGGGCTTAACAAACGCTTGTGAGGAACCAGCCTGTGAGTATGAGTCCTGCCGTTTCCATCTTGTGGCCTCTAACTAGGAAAATGTCCTCCTGAAGAGCAGGAGGTTTGGGATTAGTCCCAGCAGCCAAAGTAAAGTGACCCCCGGCTTCCCCTCAAAGGCACCTTCTAGAACATTCTTGACCCCTCAAAAAGGACACTTCCAGAGGTCTTAAATAACCTCCTCACAGACATCAGTATGTGCCCCCTGCCACTGTCTAGAGCAGCTTTTCCTTTCCTCAGCATCCAGATCCCTCAAAGTTCCTATCTGCTCTTGGCCTTCTTCATAGTTTTAATGTGATTTCAAATTTTGACTCATTGGTCCAAAGTTAGAGCTCCCCATGGCCCCAGATGTGATCTCTCCTGCCCCAGAGCTGCCCTGAGAAGAGCCCACCCATCACACCAGCTGCTGCCCACACCACCCCCACCACACACACAGGAAGGAGAGAGCCCTCCACACAGCCCAGCATGCACTCCTCAGAAAAGAGCCCGGATGGCTGTGCCCACACACAAGGCTGGCAGACCCATCCTGTCCCTCAGCCGACCATCTGAAGACCAAGATGAGGAGCAATCCAGTGGGAGACCCGGCCCCCAATCCCAACCTGGCCTCCACACACTCAACCTTCATGGGCACCAGATGGTATGAAGCCACGTGGAGTTAAATGCTACCGAAATGAGGGGAAAGATCTATAAGGAATCCAAGCTTCCTTGTGCATCACCTCCACAAAAATGCCAATGATAGCGGATGATCACTGAGCAATCTCCACTCGCCAGGCTCTGCACTTAGCAGAGCTTCGTCGCATGCGATCTTACCACACCCTGAGGAAACCCATTCAGGGAGATTAAGTAATTTGCCCAAGGTCACACAGCTTCTAGGTGGCAGCTGGTTGGTACCCTTAACCAGCTGCGTGCACTGCCTCCTTCCACGTTCCCTGTTAGAGATGGACAGAGGGAGACGGGCCACAGAGGGTGTGAGGGCAGAAACCTGCTCAGCACAGCTGCCCAGACGCTCCTCCAAGACAGACACAGGGCGGCGACGTGGACCAGCACGATGGGCCCTGAGGCCAGGCTGCTGCTTCCCATTTGTCCTCCTTATCACCGCAGCGCCAGCAGAGCCCCCTCAAGGTCACCCTCCCACACACACCTCTCCAGGGGTCTGTGACAGGCCTTCAGGGCCTGTGTGGTTGACAGCTTGAATCTGACAAGATCTGTGCTGAAGACAGAGCCCCATAACCAGCTCTCAGCGAAGCGCCCGTGGCCCTCTCTGGGGACCCCTGTGATGGATGGGCCTCTCTCTGAGGGCCCCAGGGGGCTGGCAGGGAGGGCTGAGGGCTCCAGGGCCTCACTCAAGCTGCCAGGAGGTCAACCACCATTTAATGACTGTCCCGTGCCAGCCGCCTCTCATTTGCTCAGAAGCTCAGCCCAGGCCCATCTCGTGTCTGGCAAACTTCATGCTTCCCTGAGGGCTGGGCTCACTCCTGTCCCAACACGCTCCTTTGTCCAGGCAGGATCACAGAGGCCAGGGCTGGGAGGAGGCCCTTGGGGCTGCAGAGCTGAGACGGCCTCTCATCCTAGCCTGGTGCCCTCCCTGTCTGCCTCCTAGTCACAGGATAATGCAAACAACAAGCAGAGGGACCCACCATGCACCTAAAGGAAATCAGGCATTCACTCACTGATTCATTCATGTGTGTATGGATAGTTCATTCACAGACATTCACTGGGCCCCTGCCTGATACCAGACTCTGTGTAAGCACTGGGGATGCAACAGTGCAAAAGACAAACATCACCACTGTCCCAGGGAGCAGACCATTTGGTAGCAGTTTCAAGGCAGGGAATTGGGAATTCCCTGGTTTCCCAGTGGTTGGTACACTATGCTTTCACTGCCAACGATACAGGTTCAATCCTTGGTCAAGGAACCAGGATCCCACAAGCTGCACAGTATGGCAAAAAATATATAAAAATAATAAAAACAAACAAGAACCCCTCTTCCTACGCAGGAAGTAGTAAGCAGTGCAGGATGGTTAGAGACTATTGAGACCTAATACAAAGAAGGGATAACAGGGCAACATCCCCCTCAGCAGCCCTGAGTCTCGGTTCCCAGGCCTTTTCAGAAAATTCACTATACAGGGAAAACTTCCCACATGAGAGGTCCTTCAAGCTGGCTGTGTCTCAGAACCACACTGAGCACATCTTAAATATATAGATTTCTACAGTTACAGGGCATCCCGAGTGGCACAATGGAAAAGAATCTGCCTGCCGATGCCAGCGATACAGGAGATGCAGGTTCGATTGGGAAGTTCCCTTGGAGAAGGAAACGGCAATACACTCCAGTATTCTTGCCCGGGAAACCCCATGGGACACAGGAGCCCGGTGGACTGCAGTCCATGGGGTTGCAAAGAGTCAGATACGACTGAGTGAGCACACGTGCCCAGTTACAAGTTTACTACTCCTAGCAATTCACCTCTGGAGGTCTCAGCTGAGGCCTAGGAATCTGTATTTGTAAGCACTGTTCTAGGTTAGTGTAAGGCATAGTCAAGTTTAAGAGATGCCACCCTTGAAAGAAACTGAAAGTGTTAGTCGCTCAGTTTTGTCCAGCTCTTTGTGATCCCATGGATTGTAGCCCACCAGGCTCCCCTGTTCATGGAATTTTCTAGGCAAGAAAACTGGAGTGGATTACTATTCCCTTCTCCAGGGGATCTTTCCAACCCAGAGACTGAAGCCAGGTCTCCTGCATTGCTGGCAGATTCTTTACCATCTGAGCCACCAGTGAGGACCCTACCATTAATTGTTCCTTATTTATCTAGATATCTATTGGACTTAGATCTATGGGGAAACAAATAAATGAATAAACAAAGATATGGATGCTTCGAAGGTTGTGTGTGGCTGCGGTCAGTGTGAGAGGCCTAGGCTGAGGTCTGGGGAGCTGGTGTGGCCTGGAATCCATGGGTGAGTTAGTACCCCAGAAAAGGTGTGCACGGTGGAGTAGGATGTGAGACCTCATGCTGGTCACTGGGCTTGGGACATCCTGCAGGGAGATGCTGATGAGTACACAGAGCGATGATGACTCAGGGGAAGTGGAGTCTGCAGGCCACAGACACGCTTGTGACATCTCAGGCAGCTCGTCTATGACAGGTAATACAGAGGCAGACAGCGTGGGATGGCCCTGCACTCTCAAACGCCCACAGTCACTGCCGTGCATTCATCAGTTATTAATTTTGCACGCACTGGGTGGAGGCCTACCACAGGTCAGGCAAGCCACCAGCCCTGAGAAAGGAAGGAATGACCCAGTCCCTAGCCCCAAGAATGCCTGAGGCTGGCAGGAGAGACAAGCATGGAAAGACACAGAGGTTAGAGAGGTGAGGACAGGAAGCCTCTGGACATCCCAGCTGAGGACAAAGCCACATACCTAAGGGCAGAATGAATCCTGGAAACATCAAAAGCTAAAGGGAAAATCATGACCCCGGGTTTAGAGTAAAATGTATTGGATAGGACTCAAGTGGGGAGCAATGTGGAAGGATCCAGTTTCTACTACCAACTTGCTCTGTGACTTTAAACAAGTCACTTAGCCTCTCTGAGCCTGTTTCCTAATCCATGAAATGGGATAACGACACTAGTAGCTTCATAAGATTATTGTGTTGACAAAATGAGAAATCCGGTGTGAAAACACTGAGCGCACAGTCAGTATTTAATAAAATGTAATAAAGATAACCATTAATGGAGACCCTTTCATCAATTTTCATAAATACAATACAGTCTGAAGGAGCTGATATTAGGCCCAGTCTGAGGAGGAAACAGACTCAGACAAGTTTCACACAGCAAAGAGAAATGGCAAAGCCAGTACATGAACCCAGGCCAGTCTCATTCCAGAGGCTCTTCTATTAGGCTAAGCTGTATGCAAATATATTTTTGAAGGGGAAGATGTTTAAAATCATAATAATTATCATAATAATCAAAAGTGGCAGTTCATCCAGAATTTCACATCAGATTAGGAAAACTGGACTGTATTTATCCAGCAGGATGTTAATTATATTGATAGCTTCATTTTACTGAGTGCCAGGCTTGTACAAAGCGCTCTTAAAAATCCATACAAAACAACTGTTTTACAGATGAAACAAGTGGGACTTTTTTTTTTTTTTTTTTTTGCTTTTTGTCCATACTGAGCGGCATGTGAGATCTTAGTTCCCCAACCTGGGATTGAACCCACGTCCCCTACAGCATGGAGTCCTAATCACTGGACCACCAGCTAATTCCCCCAAGTGGGATGTAAAAGGTTTAAAAAGCTAGCCTGAGGTCATTCCGTAACTAAGAATAGTTGAGTCAAGATTTGAACCAAGGGATCTGACTCCTTGTGAACTTCACCATGCTGGTGTACTATAGATTCTCAAAAGGGAGCACTCAGCAGAACATCCAGAAGACAAGACTCCTGGACTCCAAGACACATGAGGTATTTCTCAGGGGATGTCATCACTGACATTGGAATCAGACCTGGTTTGGATGCAGGGTGGGAGAAGGAAGAGGCAGAGGGCACAGAGCAGGGGTCAGCCCAGGGTGAGCTGCTACCTTCCTTACAGTGAGGAAACTTCCTTAGGGTGAGGAAACACCTAAGGCTGATGTCTGTCAGGGCAGCAGGAGCTGGGTGCGGAAGGGCACCCTCGCACGTGGAGGCAGGAATCAAGGAGCCTCTAGCACAATCTCCAGCTCTGCCCCAGCCATCTGCCTGCCCCCTTCTCACAGCCTTGATAACTCGGGGATGGTCTCATCTGCTTTGGACGTTACCCCAGCAACTTCAGTCACATCTGAATCTTTGGTCTGTCTGGGTGAGAGTCTGTTTTTTATTGTGTGGTTTTGTTTCTTTTGTCAACTAAAAATGAAAGGCCAGTGTGCCCGATCCCCGTCGGCCTTGGAAGCCGACTGACATTGGCTGGGTCCCTTCCCTTCCCCTCTGAACTCTCCTATCCACTGGTGACGCCCGTCTTCCTGACCTCACGGGGTGACAGCAGAGAAGAAATGAGGTCATTTAAAAGACTGCACAGAAACAAGGGGGTTTTTTGGTTTGGGATTTTACCGGGTTTTTTTTCTCGTTTTAAATCATGACAGCCTATTGCCCTCTCTTTCCCTGGACTCAGGGGAGCACTTGATTCTGACTGAGGAATATCAAGGACTGCGTTGTTGAGCGAGCCCATCCCCCACACACAGAATCACACAGCTGGCCAGGCTTCCAAAGCCCTCCCCCATCATCACCCAGAGGAGAGGCAGTGAAGGGAGGACCCAGACAGGAGGGGATTTCCTCACTCTTGTGCCAGTGTTGGCACAGATGCAAGAGGCCCAGACGTTTCCCAGCCCTGGCGTCCCTTGGCCTGAGGAAAGGTGGGTGAGAAAGATTTGGTCTCTGCCCCTCCTGCCCCGGGAAGCAGAGCCATCCAGGCCCTTCCTCTGAAGATGGAGCCTTTGTGAGTCCACCTGCAGCCTCAGAAGACCCCAGTGGACCTGCCCACAATGACATTCCGACCCTTCACAACTTCCCTGTGCCACTATCCCCTGGTTCAGTGAAGGCTGCAGAGACAGAAGGGGCAGCATGTCTCGTGTCCAGTGAGGGTTTCGATGCTATAGATTCCCCAGGCCCACCTCTCCCACTCCCTACCCTGCCAGCAGCCCTTCCTCCCCCTCACCACCCCCCCAAGTCCCCACACCCAAAGCTGCCATTGCCTTTAGGGCAGAATAAATCTCCTCTCTCCCCATTATCTTAAATTCCCTGAACCCATCTGCCTTAACCAAAAAAGAAATAAGGTAAGTCTGGTACAGCTCAGGCCAGCAAAGCTCCTCTCCCCAGAGGGTCAGGAAGCTGTGTAAGTGATATATCATAAATATTCTATTCCTCGATATAAATGTCTCGGGGCTTTTATCCGCTTCTTCCCAAGTCAGGCCATTCCATGGAAAGAAAGTTTAAATGAAGTGAACCTTTTTAAGGAGCTTAAAACGTTCTCTTTCTTTGGAGAAAATAAGTAAATCTGCATTTAGTAGCTTTTTTTTTTTCCTTTGCGGGCCTGACTAGAAGCATTTTAACGGAACTGAACGCTTTGAAGAGGAGAGGAAACGGGAGACCAGTGAACCCCAGATTGGGAAAACAGGTGGGGGGAGGCACCAGGAGGATAGCTAAGCCTGTCGCCCCTGAAGCAGCCCCGTTCTGAGAGCAAGACCCCTGGCGCTCAGGAGCGCTTATTTAGGGAAAGAGAACAGCTACTGAAGTGGGGGGCGGGGGAGATCAGCCCACCACGGCCACAACCACACAGTGAGAGAAAGTCCCGAAGTCTGAAAAACAAAAACACAAATAAGGAAGTATCTGAAGCTGAGAAAACCAGCGGACACCTGACAGCTTTCCTTACGTAAATCTCAGTTAGGATACCAAAACAAGTGACTAAAGCCAGCATCACTGATGAAGAAGTTGAACCCTGGTTTCTACAGTCGGATGACTGGAGTCAGAGACTCTTAAAAACAGGAAGCACCAGATGTAATATCAAATGACCCAGACAGTGAAAAGTGAGGCAGAATACTTAAATTGGAAGACAGGAAGTCACAGTCACGCCACAAACAATACAGATATTTGTCTGAGATATGTTTGGCCTGGTGCCCTGTCACAGACAGAAAATAGAAAAATGCAGCCAAGTTGAGGGTACTTATCAGAGGTGAGACCAAAAGAAATGGCCACCCTGACATCCTCTCTGCAAAACCTCATCTCTGCAGTTGAGTAAAACTCCAGCAGTTATACTGCTGGGTTTAAAGTGCAACTCACAGGCCTAGGGCCAGATACCATTGCTAAGCCCTGGGACTTAGCTCCCAAAGTAAAACTCTCAGCCTCTCTGAGACTCCCACACTGCTCAAGGTAAGAGTAGAGGGCAACCATCATTTCTGGCAGCTGTCATTCCTCCTCCGGGTAACAATAGCAAGTTCACTTTTGCGACCTCTCGCCCAGTCTTAATCTTCCTCCAGCTAGCTCAAGTGAAGCCCCATTCCTCCCCGAGCTGCTGGGCTTTGGGATAGCCCCTCAGTGCAAACTGCATTGCCAATCCCTCTCCACACTGACCCTCTTTGATCCCATGAACATGAGCCCTGGAATTCTGAAGGAACTCCTGGAAAATAGAAGCTCTTTATCAAGTAGAATTACTAATCTGAAGTGGCCAAGAGCCACAGATATTAGAAATGGGAAAGGTATTAGAGATGGAAAAGTACCACCCTTCCCTGTCACCCAAGATTTCTGTGATCCCTGGATATGTGGCAGGCTGCTTGTATACCAGAGATATGTGAAGACACATTCATCAGGAAAATATAAGCTTATAACTTTAACTGTACAACTTTTGGATGATCAAGAATGTGACCTATATCAGTCAAGACTATTTAGACTGTAAGTTACAGACAGACCATTTCAAAATGGATCAAACAAACAGAAAAGATAACTTATTTGGCTCCTGTATGAAATGAAAAAAAAAAAAATTATGTCTTCAGGAACAGCTGGATCCAGGTACTCAGTTGCTACCTTCAGGAATATGCCTCTCTTTCTCTTAGTTTTACTTTATTCTCTGGGGAAGTTCTTAGATTTCTACCAGGTGTTCCAAGTTTATATCCATTTACCAAGTTAGCAACCTCACAAGAAAGAAAGTACCTCTTTGCCAATAGTGCCATTGAAAACCCCAGGACTAATACCCATCAGTCCAGCTTGACTCTTTGTGTCCGTCTCTGCAACAAGTACCGTGATGCTCATTGGCCAAATAGAGAGCACACACCACAAGTGTGTGCACATGCACAGGACTCAGGAGGCGTAGTCAGCCTCGTGTGGCCCACGTGGCCTAAGACTGAGGGAGGGCTGTCAACCCAAAGGAAAACTAAAATGCTACTTCTAGAGGAAAAGGAAATACGTGCATGGGAAACAACTGACAGACACTACCCAGCTTTGGGGCCACACACCAAGGGCCCAACTCTCTGCAACGTTTCTAGAACTGAAAGGAGAGGGAGTCATTCTTTTCCTTCTGCAGAGGGCCTCTCTCCCAGTAATGAAGACAGTGTGGAATAGGGAAGAGGACACAGGAGTACAGTTCCATGGGTCAGGAATGGAAGCTTAGCTTGTCTGTGAACCTTCCTGCATGGGAAGGTCCTGGTCCCAGGGAAAGAGGAAGGGAGCTTACGTTAAGGCTATGCCCTGGGTAGAACACTGACAGAGTTGTGGGGGTCCCCTTCCTTCTTTCTTAGGCCCCTCTTCCATACCTGCTTCTCTGGGACGCACAGACCAATAATGCAACCCCAGATCACAAGCTACCTGAGCTGCCATCATCATTTGTCTGGTTCACCAGCACATGTGGCCCTGAGGCCAGTCACTGCCGGAGTACCCACCCATTGCTGCCAAGCATCCTGCAAGACCTCTGGTATTGAATGTCTTTCCTTCCATCATATTCACATCACACGAGTGCACTGATATTCCAGCTGGAGCACAGTGAAGACCTGCTGGTAAAAGACAATAGGGCTGAACCAAGCCTCTATGTGCACCTGACTCGCTGTGAGTCATATCCTCCGGGGACGGTCGCAGTACACCATTGTAATCAATTAAAAAGAGTCACGTATGTCCCACACATTTGAACATCAGAGTGGCAGCCGAGTTTGAGGATGTTGTTCATTGGCTTGGAATGTAATTCTCCACTAAGATGTCCACAGATAATAGCACAAAAATAACATCCCTTCCAAAGGCAGATACATTTTAATTAAAGATAAGTTATTGTATCCAAAAGAATAACTAAGGTCCTAAACAGTGTGTTATTTCATTTGCTTTCCCAGCTCTGTTTTAGCAATTCCGGTCACTCTGAATCTTCTTCAAGGCTGAGGTGTTAAGTTTGGCTGATAAAAAATTCATCCTGGTTCTCTCTAGTTTTTTACTACTTTTTTCTTCAGAGGGAAGAATAAATAGCCTGATCACCACTCCTACCCCTCACTTTCACCTAGAGAAGCTCTGGTTGATAACAGTGGTAAATACTAACGGAAGAGATGTTGTAACTAAATGTCATCATGTTTATATCTATGTGTATCTTCTGCAATATAAGATAAACAAACTAATCTTCCTCACCAAGCTTGGGAGGATAATGAACAGAAATTATAGCAGAGTAACGTACCAATGTAAATATTTCACAAAAGCTAAGTGACAGTAAATAGAGCCAAATTGTGAGACTGGAGTGGGACTTTCCTGAAGTATTCTCAAGCTCCATCCCTAAATAGAACAATTTCTAGTTGTTTTTAATATTTGGCTTTTCAAACTCACTACCATTTTACCATGCTGATGAAATAAGTATTGTATTAATATTAATTTACATATAACAGATCATTTTTAGGCTCATACAATGTGCCAGGCAATGTGCTGCTGCTACTGCTGCTGCTAAGTCACTTCAGTCGTGTCCGACTCTGTGTAACCCCACAGATGGCAGCCCACCAGGCTCCCCCATCCCTGGGATTCTCCAGGCAAGAATACTGGAGTGGGTTGCCATTTCCTTCTCCAATGCATGAAAGAGAAAAGTGAAAGTGAAGTCGCTCAGTCTGTCCGACTGTTAGCGACCCCATGGACTGCAGCCCACCAGGCTACTCCGTCCATTGGATTTTCCAGGCAAGAGTACTGGGGTGGGGTGCCATTGCCTTCCCCGGCAATGTGCTAAATATTTACATATGTATAAAATAGATAATTAACAAGGACTTGGCTGTATAGCACAGGGAACTCTCAGTACTCTGTAACCTACATGGGAAAAGAATCTGAAGAAGAATAGTTATATGTATATGCATAATGGAATCATTTTGCTGTACATCTGAAACAAACACACTATTGAAAAATAATTATAATATAAAATTTAAACTTTTTTAAATAAATATTTTACATGGATTATCTCCTTTATCCTCAGAGCAATTCTATGAGAAGAAGCTATCACCATACTAAATCTACACATGAGGAAACTGAGTTTCAGATGGGTAACACAACTTGGGACCAAGCATCACACCCAAGCAACATCATCCAGAGCTCATGTTCTTAACCATTTTTAGGCTGCTTTGCATCCCATGACCCCTTTCCTGGGAGCCACAATAGCTCCCTACCACCTCCCAGTTCAAGGCTGTATCACTGTCCTGTTCTTACAGCCCTCCCTGACCTGGCTGATCCCCACCTCTCCATCCTAACTTCCCAGTCTTCCTACCTAAGCACTTTTCATTCTAGATACACGTTTTCTCCCCCATTCCTACCCATCACTCACTTCCCTGAGTGTGTCCAACTCTTTATGACCCCATGGACTGTAGCCCGCCAGGCACCTCTGTCCATGAAATTCTCCAGGCAAGAATACTGGAGTGGGTAGTCATTCCGTTCTCCAGGGGATCTTCCTGACCCAGGGATTAAACCTGGTCACTTGCATTGCAGGCAGTTTCTTTCCTGCCTGAGCCACTGGAGAAGACTACTCACTTCTCGGTTAGCCCGTAAAACTAAATACATGCGCTGACCTTACTTCCATACCTTTCTGCAGGCCATGTCCTTCTCTAGCAGGCTACCTCCTCTTTCTCCACCACTGGAGACCTCCAAAATCCCATCTCAAAACACCATTCTTCTTCTTCTAAGTTATTATTTGGCAGCACCAGATCTTTGTTGCATGTACCATATGGGAACTAGCTCCTCAATCGGGGATAGAGCCTGGGCCCCCTGCACTGGCAAGGTGAAGTTTTAATCGCCAGACCACCAGGTAAGTTCCGCAAAACACCACATTCTTTTATATATATATATATATTCTTATATATATTCTGATGCCCATGAGGCCGCCTGTCACTCTCTCTCCCTCCTAGAAACTCCTATGACGACCCATTTAGGTTTTTTTTGTTTTGTTTTTACCATTCCTTTGAAGCATAAACACTGCCTTGTGATGTTGCCTAACTTCTAAAGCATACAAATTATAAGCCCAACTATTATTAATAGAGCATCCTTCTATAAGGTAGGAATCACACCCTAGCTCTTCTGACTCATTGTCACATCTAGCACAGAATCTGGCCCATTGCTCAGCTCAGCCCCCAGAGGGGGCACAGTCTGGGGTTAAGAACCTTGAGTGACAGCTAACTGCTGGGACATTTCATACAAGAAACATTCGAAACAAATGTCAGTTTGTGCTTGGTTATCATGATGCAGCGCAAACCAGTCCCTGGAAGGGAACAGCCCACCGCAGACTCAGCCCTCAGCTCTGATGCCCACGTGGCTGCCTGTCACAGGGGTGTGGGCCAGTCTGTGGGAGACTCCGAGGAAATGTCAGCTGCCCCTGCATGTCAGAAGCTGAAGCAGAGGATATGCTGCAACAGCCTTCAGTCTGCACATCTGTTCAACATGTTCCTCTCCTCTCCAATCCCGAGAGCTTGAAGGAAACAAAAATATTCTTAAAAAATTTTTGGATTCTCTACATAACACATATTCACGAAAAAAGTATAAAGAATAACATATTATCCATTATCTCAGCCACCATTGTCTTTCTGGTATATTTCCTTCCAGTCATTTTGTTGTCGTTGTTTTCTTCTCTGCCTGCCTAGCACTGTGCTAAACAATGGAATAGCAAAAGTAGAGACCTGTCCCAGCCCTCTAGTCTCCTGCAGATGAGCAAGGGAAACAGGCTCACAGTGGCGGGTCACAAGGTATGAAGACAGGGACAGTACAGAGGACAAGGCTATGGAACTTCCCACACGGAGAGAGCAGAAAGGGCAAAGATGGAGAGAGAACTCTGAAAAGGGCCCGCCGTTAGTCCTCACCAGCACAGTTATCGGGATCAGTGCAAAGAGATAGAGGAAAACAACAGAATGGGAAAGACTAGAGATCTCTTCAAGAGAACTGGAGATACCAAGGGAACATTTAATGCAAAGATGGGCTCGATAAAGGATAGAAATGGTATGGACCTAACAGAAGCAGAAGATATTAGGAAGAGGTGGCAAGAATACATGGAAGAACTGTACAGAAAAGATCTTCATGACCCAGATAATCATGAGGATGTGATCACTAATCTAGAGCCAGACATCTTGGAATGTGAAGTCAAGTGGGCCTTAGAAAGCATCACTAAGAACAAAGCTAGTGGAGGTGATGGAATTCCAGTTGAGCTATTTCAAATCCTGGAAGATAATGCTGTGAAAGTGCTGCACTCAATATGCCAGCAAATTTGGAAAACTCAGCAGTGGCCACAGGACTGGAAAAGGTCAGTTTTCATTCCAATTCCAAAGAAAGGCAATGCCAAAGAATGCTCAAACTACTGCACAATTGCACTCATCTCACACGCTAGTAAAGTAATGCTCAAAATTCTCCAAGCCAGGCTTCAGCAATATGTGAACCGTGAACTCCCTGATGTTCAAGCTGGTTTTAGAACAGGCAGAGGAACCAGAGATCAAATTGCCAACATCCGCTGGATCATGGAAAAAGCAAGAGAGTTCCAGAAAAACATCTATTTCTGCTTTATTGACTATGCCAAAGCCTTTGACTGTGTGGATCACAATAAACTGTGGAAAATTCTGAAAGAGATGGGAATACCAGACCACCTAACCTGCCTCTTGAGAAATCTGTATGCAGGTCAGGAAGCAACAGTTAGAACTGGACATGGAACAACAGACTGGTTCCAAATAGGAAAAGGAGTACGTCAAGGCTGTATATTGTCTCCCTGCTTATTTAACTTATATGCAGAGTACATCATGAGAAACGCTGGACTGGAAGAAACACAAGCTGGAATCAAGATTGCCGGGAGAAATATCAATAACCTCAGATATGCTGATGACACCACCCTTATGGCAGAAAGTGAGGAGGAGCTAAAAAGCCTCTTGATGAAAGTGAAGGAGGAGAGCGAAAAAGTTGGCTTAAAGCTCAACATTCAGAAAACGAAGATCATGGCATCCGGTCCCATCACTTCATGGGAAATAGATGGGGAAACAGTGGAAACAGTGTCAGACTTTATTTTTTGGGGCTCCAAAATCACTGCAGATGGTGACTGCAGCCATGAAATTAAAAGACGCTTACTCCTTGGAAGAAAAGTTATGACCAACCTGGATAGTATATTCAAAAGCAGAGACATTACTTTGCCGACTAAGGTCCGCCTAGTCAAGGCTATGGTTTTTCCTGTGGTCATGTATGGATGTGAAAGTTGGACTGTGAAGAAAGCTGAGCGCCGAAGAATTGATGCTTTTGAACTGTGGTGTTGGAGAAGACTCTTGAGAGTCCCTTGGACTGCAAGGAGATCCAACCAGTCCATTCTGAAGGAGATCAACCCTGGGATTTCTTTGGAAGGAATGATGCTAAAGCTGAAACTCCAGTACTTTGGCCACCTCATGCGAAGAGTTGACTCATTGGAAAAGACTCTGATGCTGGGAGGGATTGGGGGCAGGAGGAGAAGGGGACGACCGAGGATGAGATGGCTGGATGGCATCACGGACTTGATGGACGTGAGTCTGAGTGAACTCCGGGAGATGGTGATGGATAGGGAGGCCCGGCGTGCTGCGATTCATGGGGTCGCAAAGAGTCGGACACGACTGAGCGACTGAACTGAACTGAACTGACGGAGCGGTGGGGAACTGAGAAGGCCTGGTGACAGGAAGTGACTTGTAGAAGGTCAATCAGGTAGCTAGCTGTTTCCACAACACTTACTAGAACACATGGTTTGAAGCCACAAGATCCTAAAGAAGACTTCATGCAAATAAACCCACAAATCACGTATATGTGAGTGTATGTGTGTGCAATACATATTTTCAATTGTTTATATTATTTATATACCATTTATAAATATATATGTATTTCATACACAAACATTCCCTTTATCAAATTCTGTGTTAATACACACAAAATAAGCTGACTTAATTAAAGCTTCAAACTATACTTATTGAGGACCATTCAGGAAAATCTGGGGCGCATGGTTTGGTCACTGTCATTATGCTGCAACTTTTTCTCAATCCAACACAGATTTCCTAAAACAGCCTTGCATTCCAGCAGGAGACAAAGCCCTGTTGAGGATGTGCTGCTCTGGAATCAAAGAGTCAAGAGTGGCTGGAAACAGATCTGGTTCACTTTACCCTCCCGCTGAAATGGGATGCAAAACTAAACAATGTCACTAGGGAGGCAGAACTTCATTTCCCTCAAAGCAGTCCTTCTAACCTAGAAAGCAAAGGGCCTGGGCCATTGGCAAGCAGAACTACCTCTTGCTAGTTTGCATTTCCTTCCTCGAAACTGCCTTGAGTAGTTTGAGCCATGGTGGCTAGCGGCAAGAGAGGAGGAAGAAGGCAAACTAAATTAATTTGAAAATTAAATAAAATACCAAAAAGGAAGCAGGGGCAGAATTACTTATTGAGGACCATTCAGGAAAATCTGGGGCGCATGGTTTGGTCACTGTCATTATGCTGCAACTTTTTCTCAATCCAACACAGATTTCCTAAAACAGCCTTGCATTCCAGCAGGAGACAAAGCCCTGTTGAGGATGTGCTGCTCTGGAATCAAAGAGTCAAGAGTGGCTGGAAACAGATCTGGTTCACTTTACCCTCCCGCTGAAATGGGATGCAAAACTAAACAATGTCACTAGGGAGGCAGAACTTCATTTCCCTCAAAGCAGTCCTTCTAACCTAGAAAGCAAAGGGCCTGGGCCATTGGCAAGCAGAACTACCTCTTGCTAGTTTGCATTTCCTTCCTCGAAACTGCCTTGAGTAGTTTGAGCCATGGTGGCTAGCGGCAAGAGAGGAGGAAGAAGGCAAACTAAATTAATTTGAAAATTAAATAAAATACCAAAAAGGAAGCAGGGGCAGAAACCTTGTCAGCCCCATAATTCCACATACATTGAGTCCAGGGCTCACTCCATTCTGACAAAAGGAGTGGACAGAGCTGAGCTCTGTTCCGCGTGATTAATTCCACATTGTTCAATAGAGGTCGGTCCAAATGGTTAGAACAACAACTAGATGATAATCACAAAGGCCTTTGTGAGCCGTTAAAAATGAATTTGCCTGATATGTTCGCAATGTCTGCTGAGCAACATCAAAGGAGCTCAAAGCAGAGTGGACTTTGTTGAGTAACCAGTTTTAAGTCGGGTAAGAAAAAAATTTTTTTTTCTTGAACATTTTCCTGCCTGCTAACTCTAAAAGCCCAACTTGTGTTCTCAGAGTCCACAAGAATAAATCAACGCAGCAAAGAAATAATCATCATGAAGACATATGGTGTGCTTCCCAAAAACCCTTCATGTGCCCATCATTAATACATCATGGATCATTCATCACAGTGGCATCTTTTCATTACTCTCTTGTAGGGACAAACTCAAATGCATTTTCTTTCTCCTTCTCTCTTTGCAAGAATAATTTAAGAAACCATCTAAGGGACTTCCCTGGTGGTCCAGGGGTTAAGACTCCACTCTTTCAAAGCAGGGAGTCTGGATTCCATCCCTGGTCGGGGAACTAGATCCCACATGCTGCATCTAAGGCCAAGTGCAGCCAAATAAATAAATATTTAAAAAAGGAAAAGAAACCATCTAAGGCATTATTACAATAGACTACACTAGAGGATGACTTTCTGGCAGCAGGAATTCCCAGCACGGTAAGAGCTCTTTCCAACCTCTGGAGCCGAGGAAGCAGAGCATTTGGCTGGCTTTCACAGCAGGCTCCCAGCGTCCCTCCATTTCACTCACCTTCCTGCTTTGCTTTATTGCATATGCTGCTATTTTCCACACATCATTGGCTCCAAACTTGCTTGTCCCCAGACTCCTTTCATCTCATTCACTTTCTCTTACTTCCTGACTCTCTGCTAATTCAGCAAACATGGACGAAGCATCTATTCTTGCAAAACACAGCTTCACTTTCTCCCTGTCACACGCCCATACCCATTTTCTTCCCCAAGCAAATCTTCCCTCCTGATTCTCAATACACTCTACGTGCATAGGAAGGAGGTACACAAGTTATCATGAAATATTTCAGACTTGCCAAAAACCTGTAAACAGTAATAGAACAAAACACTCGTGTACCTACTGCCTACCTTAAGGGATAATACATTAATATAATTGACATCTTACATGTCCCCCTTCCTTTCTGATGACAAAGCCTACCCACAGATTATCACTAAATTAAATAAGGTTTTTATCATTCCTATGAATTTTTAAACATATTTACAACATATGTAAATATCCAAACATAATATATTGAACTGTTTCACATTTTCTTGACCTTTATTTAACGGTTTTGTACCACATATTTTCTTTGGGATGTTCCTTGGCTCCGCGTTGTAAAGTTGAACATTACTCACAACTTTAGCTCTAGTTATTCTTTTGTCATCAATGTCTATTATTCCATTGTATCAATGCAGCCTAATTCATTTATCCAGTCTCCTCCTAATGGACATTTAAGTGAATCCCAATGTTTTTGTTATTATGAATAGTGTCAACATTCTGGCATATGGTTCCTTGCACATATTCCCAACATCTTTTTAAAATGAATCTTTATTGGAGTATAGTTTCTTTACAATGTTACATTAGTTTCTACTGTACAGCCAAGTGAATCTGCTAAACATATACATCCAATATCCTCTTGATCTTCACCTGCACAATGATACTAAGGGAATAGCTATTCCTTAAAGTTGCCAATTAAACACCTCCCAACCCTGCCATGTATGCCTCAGCCTGAACTCTGGCCCTTTCCCATCTCATCCATAATTTAAAGGACATGGCCAGGTGACTTTGATCAGTGAGGCTGAAAAGGCAGATCCCAGTAGATGCCAGCCCCAACCCCCATGGTCTTTGGCTCTGCCTCTCATCAACATGCCTAGGAGCTGGGGAGGTGGCATTCCCTTCCCATGCTGGGAACTTCGGCACAGAATCAAGCTGCTGCTATTGGGTTTTATATACCACATCCGACCGGCTGTTTGCTGCCTTACACAAAGGAGTTGATGCTCTCCTGAGAAATTAATTTGGATTTCCATTCCACTTCAAATTGTGAAACAAGAATGAACACATCTCAGCCTGGGTGGTCTGCTTCCCTCGCTGTTTCTCTTAATCCCTTTCCCCACAGTCAGGCTAAAAGCACCATTATCCACTCCTCATCGGGGTCTGGGGTGCCCTGTCCCAGGCTTGTCCCATTCCCTTGCTTTGTTTTATTTCCTGTATCATCTCTTTGGTCTGGGCTTCCAGATGTTATTAAATAATCCTTGAGATATGCCTTTAGGATTTGCTGTAAAGACACTTGAGACAAAAATATCTGTCAGAACCAAGCTGGTAAGAATAAATGGGAAAGATTTGGTATGAGAGCTGGGCCCTTCCCTCCAGCAGCAATTATACCAGGACAAATCGGTTTTGATTGAAGACAGAGCCTCTTCCAGAGTCTCCTTTATCAAGACATTAAAATTTCCCCCTTGTTTTCTGAAAGTCAAATTTCTTTTTTCACCTTTGCCTGAATACTGAGGGTTTTCAAAATTACTTTAAAAGATGCATGTGGAGAGTCTGAGTAAAACCATAATAGGAATAAGGATATTGAGAAAGAATATCCAACTAATAACTAGGAGCAAAGAATTGTTAATACCTATAATCATTAGCATTCCAGGCACAGAAGACAAAATTCTTTACAAAGAATGGTACAACCAAGAGCAACATAAAGAACCACACAGAGCAAAGACCATATAGCTGAAATATATATTCCCAAAGGCTTTATATGTTTAAAAAAACAAAACAAAAATACTAGTGTTGGGGAGGAAGGCATTGCCTTCTAAATTTCCCACATGAGAATCTAAATGGATATAGAATTTATCACCATAAACATGGAGAGAAATCTTGCCCCATAAGGTATGTATTCCTTGATTTACACACACACACACACACAAAGCATGAAGAGTCACTTGCATGCTGATGAGGCGTCGGCCTAAAACTTTCACCTTCACTGAATTTTTGCAAGGTAAATAATATTTAAGCATTTCAGAAGTACTTTTTCTTCATTATGTAGTTGTATTCTATTTAACGAGCATGAACTATAGTCACACATTGTACCAGTTATTTTTTATAAGGATTTCATACATTTCCAACCAATGCAAAACACTGCATGTGTATTATTTCACTGGATCCTCAACAAAAGGATAGTCTT
Organism: Oreotragus oreotragus; assembly: GCA_006410675.1. Taxonomy (NCBI): domain Eukaryota; kingdom Metazoa; phylum Chordata; class Mammalia; order Artiodactyla; family Bovidae; genus Oreotragus; species Oreotragus oreotragus. The sequence continues at coordinate 99,920 of SJYX01015061.1, read as the reverse complement.
GCCCTCATTTTTCTGATGAGGAAACTGGTGTTTCAATAGGTAATCAACCTACTGACATTTCCTCTGTTAGGGAAGGAAGAGTAGGGCTATAAATCCAAAGCAGGATTTCCCTTGTGGTCCAGTGGATAAGAATCCACCTGTCAATGCAGGGGACACAGGTTCAACCCCTGGTCCAGGAAGATTCCACATGTTATGGGGCAACTAAGCCGTGAATCACAGTTACTGAGTCTGCATGCTGCAACTACTGAAGCCTGTAGTTTTGTGCCCTAGAGTTCCTGCTGCACGACAAGAGAAGCCATCACAATGAGAAGGATGAGCATATAATCTCCACTTGCCACAACCAGAGAAAGCCCACAAGCAGCAACAAAGATCCAGCATAGCCAAAAATAAATAAATATTTTTTCATCACAGAGATTATCCACTAAAAATCACAAATCTGTAAACCACAAGAACACATAGAGATTTGAAAGTGAAGTGTTAGTCACTCAGTCATATCTGATTCTTTGTGACCCCGTGGACTGTAGCCCACCAGGCTCCTCCGTCCATGGAATTCTCCAGGCAAGAATACTGGAGTGGGTAGCCATTCCCTTCTCCAGGGGATCTTCCTGACCCAGGGATCAAACTCAGGTCTCCTGCATCATAGGCGGATTCTTTACCATCTGAGACACGGGGAAGCCCCAAATAAATAAATCCAAAGCAGTCTGTTGGACTCTAAAACCAAAAAACTTAAGTGAAACCCTAACCTGGCTCTACGAAAAAGACAACTATGGTACTTACAATTTTCAGTCCTCAGAAAAACTTGACTAGAGTAGATTCAGATGGATGGATGGATGGATGGAAGGAAGGATAGATAGATGGATTGACAGATGATGAATGAAAACAGTTGGATAGAGACAAAGGAACTTCATATCTCTTGAGTGAAGATTCAACAAAGTATTTTTTTCTCCATGATAAGGGATGTATTATATAAACAGACATTTTTCTAGACACAGAAATCCTTTATTATTATTCATAATAGATAGATAAAATGTAAACCCAATCCTTTATCTGTTTTATGAATTTAATTTTCACTTCTGAATGTCTTTTGACCTTTGTATCTGAATCCTCTAGAATAGGAAGAAGTACTGGAAAATGGGGATTTCCTGAGTTGTGCTTATATACATCAAGCTCAGCTGCTTAACACATGAAAATAGTAAGGCCAGAGTTTGATCCTTACACAGGTCAGTTGGTCTTACCAGTTTCTCTCATACAGAATCTTCCAGGGTCTGATTACAACAAACTCCAGGAAAGAAATAGAGGATGGACCCACCCACCCACCTCTCTTGTCCACCAACCCACATGCCGCCAGTGGATTTACAAAATCCTCTTGGTTTAGTGAAGCTAGCATTTTCTTAGCATTGCCAAACCTTGAATATGAAACTGGGAAACTTGAATAAGGAAGAACAAACCTGTGAATGAGCTATATGAAGCAAAAATGCCAGTCTTATGCCAGGAGTGACATCCAAACCAGGACAACACATGGACCATGAGTCACAGGCCCCGTGCAAGTGAAGCTAGCATTTTCTTAGCATTGCCAAACCTTGAATATGAAACTGGGAAACTTGAATAAGGAAGAACAAACCTGTGAATGAGCTATATGAAGCAAAAATGCCAGTCTTATGCCAGGAGTGACATCCAAACCAGGACAACACATGGACCATGAGTCACAGGCCCCGTGCAAGCCAGGAACTCCCATGTAAACCCTGTAAGAGAGCTCTGGGCATGAACTCTACATCTCATTTCACTAATCTTCACCTACTGGAGTTTCTATCAAGCTGATGCCATTTTGCAGGTAAAAAAGTAAGGATCCAAGAGGTCAGGTCACTTACTGGACGGAGGCAAGCTTCAAGCCCTCGTCTGTTCAATTTCCAAGCTGGTGCTCTTTCAGACATACTGATTTTCTCCCGGTCCCTTTCTGCAGCTGGTCCATCCATCTGTCACCCAGCTGTACAGTACAGCTCTCCCGGCACACAGTAATGTGACACTTAATTAAATAACAGCAGTAAAGACCCACATAAAATGTTTATGGCTGTATCAAGTTTTCCTCAGTGCCAAGTAACTGGGTGCTGCCTGTATCTGATGACCATTCAGCTCTGGGGTTTAAGCAGAACTGCTCACAGTGCACAGACACGGCCCACAGAAGACCAGAGACAGTGTCAGAGGCAAGGAAACAACCTGTGTCCTGGACTTTGTGTTCAAGACATGATCCTAGACCCTTTGGTCCAGGGGGCCTGCCTGAAATGGAAATAAATCTCTCATGCAAGTATTGAGTGAGCTGATGCACATTCCTGGGAATCTGGTCCAGAACTTCCAACCATTTTCTAAAGGGGACCTGTGATCACTCCCCAAGGTTGGGGAGCACTGCCTAAGCCACACATTTTAATGCCAGTTCCTTTGGGTATAGTCCCAGGGCAGCTGTGGGATAGGCTTGGAGCCAGCACCTGTTTGGCGTCCAAACCTTGGCTGTTTTCTAAGGCTTCTGTGCTTCACCATCCAAGAAATGCAGGCTAACATCCTCAATCAGCCCCTCTCCAAGTTCTCACCTGCATCCCTGTCCAATTAGTCCAAAGGTTCACCACAAGCCACTGCGGTTACAAAGCTGGGTTTCTGGGCTCTGTTCCTTATTCCTTAGAAGGAACAGACTTCACAGTCCATTTAAAATTTCCACGGACCAGACTCTGAAGGCCAGCAACCAATTGGCCCTTAGCTGTTACCTGAGGAGCAGATTCTCAAGAAGGAGAAACTGGAATGTATGCTGCAGCCAAGACTGACGCTTGGAATCTCAGCTTCGACAGTGCTGAGGAGGTCCAGAGGCCTCCAGCTGTTATGCTTTGGTAAGCCCTGTTTCATCAAAAAAGAGGGGGATGGTCCAGTTAGGTCAAGCCAGTGTTTTCAGGGTTCCCAGACACATGGTATATGTCAAAACAGACCTGAAAGGTGTGGGCATCAGGCAGAAGCAATAGGAGGTTTAGGGAAGCTCACAGGAAACAAGGTGATAATAATCCTCACTGAAGCCTGGAAACCGAGAATAAACAAAGAGCCAGTCTCCTCACCATGCCATATCGCAGGGCTCCTGCCAGGGCGTTGTAAGGGGGTGCAGAGCCCATCCCTCCCCCTGCCATCTTTCTGAACTGCCCCAGCCCTGAATTCTAGGCAAAGACCATGCCCCCACCCCAATAGCTAGACCATAAGGGAAAGAGACTTCTTTAAACTACAGAGGGGAAAGTTGAAACTTCAAGCAGCAGTTTGACAGCAGGGAGATTGATAAAGAGCAGACAAAAGGCAGGAAGGCTTCCCCAGAAAACATCAGTCAGGACAAGAGTCTCATTTGTAAACCTAATGGGAACTTCAAGGAGCAGAAGGCATGCCTCCAAGCTGAACATTTTAATAAGAAAACCCATGTTGTATGAACCAAAGCCAATAAATTAATTAGGAATAGAATCACACTGATATATGGCATTATCCATTTGTCAATTTAATTTCTTCCTTTAAATAAAAAAATAAAAATAGAAGAGGTCATCTTGCAAGGTGGTCATTGACTTTCCCCAGAGCAAGTGGCAGGTCTGTTTGCTGAAGAAGCGAATTTTCACTGGGTTTCACACTGGCAATGATGCATGGTGATAACTTGTGCAGGAAAGCGAGATGGCCAAGTACAGTAGATGTGAAAACCCCAAGAGGATCCTTACTGATCCAGGGAGGGCAGTTTTCAAATGCAAGAAACCTGGAATCTCTTTTTCGGAATACTTGCCAAACCATTCAAGGCACCAAATCCCAGTTTAAAAGCAAAGATCTTTCTGGGCAGCTCTCCTATGACCATCTGTTCAGGGATTCACTGACCATAAGCTCACAGGTATTTAGCTCTCACTGTATATTGGCCCAGGTGCTAAGTGCTTTAAGTATATTCACTCATTTAATCCCTGTCTCAGTGCTTGAAGAGAATGCATTTATTACTTTCATTTTTACACGACTGAAGTGACTTAGTAGCAGCAGCAGCAGCAGCAGGAAGTGGGACTCAGAGGTAAAGTCACTCTCCAGCAGTTCCGCAGCGTGGAGGGACACAATGAGGTCAGTCACAGGCCTTCTGAGCCCCACACTGAATTGACACCAATTCCTCCTGCTTCCTAACCTGGAAAGGTTTAGCAGTAGATCTGAGGATTCACATTATTGCTGTTATAGGCAGCCTTTCTATATGCCACTTACCCTACCTCCCCGCTAGTTCACTTTGGAATCCTCCAATATAAATCTTGTGTCTCAAATTACCAATACTACTATGAACAGCAGTAGTAATAACAATACTTGGCATCTATGTGCGCGTAACACACTTACACACCACTTCATCTCCACGTTAAGTCGTGTTCTCGCCAGAGTTCCCAGAAGATCCTAATGACAGCCTGGGTGTCAGGGAGGTTGACTGGGGTTGGAGGATAGAACTCTGATCTTTTACCCTGTTTTCTTCTATCCTGTGTCACTTCTTACCACAAGAACATACTACTTTTCCACTTCTTTAAAAGAGTCAATAGAAATATAAAAAATAAAAACTGTGAAGTAGAGACCATGATATTATTGCCATTGTGTTCTACAGCTCATCCAAGGCCACATGGCCAATTAGCTCAGAACCAGAACCCAGGCCTTCTAACTCTTACTTGTTTGTATTGTTCACCCCACCAGGGATATCTGTAATAGCTTCCTGAATTTCAACCTTTTATAGAAACTTCTAGAACAGGAAAGGTGATTTTATAGGCTCAGGGCAGTGGAGTGACTGCCCTCAGACGTCAGCCATGGTGGGTGGAAGAGTGGGGGCCAGCACCCAGTTCAGGCTATGCCTCATGTACACTCTGCAAACACCACATTGAGTTTAGCCTCCTAGGGCTGGGGTACTCCCCTAGGTCTTGGGAAGACACCGGCATTGAAAAATGGTCCCTGGTCTCCTAAATGCTCACAGAGCAGCAGAAACAGAGAAGTGAAGAGAATCAACAATACCATGAGAGAGTACTGGATGGGGGCGGATGCAGGATGACCCGTGTTTACCGGGCCCCATGTTAGGCCAGGCCCTGGGATACAGAGGGAGGAGGCAAGAGGTCCTTCTCTTGGAGGAGCTCAGTAGCCATGGAACCAGACGAACTCACCACAATGTGATCCGCAGATAAGGGCCTTCGTGGACATTTGAATGGAACTCAGAGGAGCTGTGTGTGTGTGGGGGCGGGGGGGGCGGTATGTGTGTATGTTTGGGGCTGTCTCTTATACACATCTAGATGTGTATAAGCGACAGCTAGTACAGCCACT
>SJYX01015061.1:0-90263 GCA_006410675.1 Oreotragus oreotragus | reverse complement strand
CTCAGCTTTCTTCACAGTCCAACTTTCACATCCATACATGACCACAGGAAAAACCATAGCCTTGACTAGGCGGACCTTAGTCGGCAAAGTAATGTCTCTGCTTTTGAATATACTATCCAGGTTGGTCATAACTTTTCTTCCAAGGAGTAAGCGTCTTTTAATTTCATGGCTGCAGTCACCATCTGCAGTGATTCTGGAGCCCAAAAAAATAAAGTCTGACACTTTCCACTGTTTCCCCATCTATTTGCCATGAAGTGATGGGACCAGATGCCATGATCTTAGTTTTCTGAATGTTGAGCTTTAAGCCAACTTTTTCACTCTCCTCTTTCATCAAGAGGCTTTTTAGTTCCTCTTAACTTGCTGCCACAAGGGTGGTATCATCTGCATATCTGAGCTTATTGATATTTCTCCCGGCAATCTTGATTCCAGCTTGTGTTTCTTCCAGTCCAGCATTTCTCATGATGTACTCTGCATATAAGTTAAATAAGCAGGGTGACAATATACAGCCTTGACGTACTCCTTTTCCTATTTGGAATCAGTCTGTTGTTCCATGTCCAGTTCTGACTGTTGCTTCCTGACCTGCAGATAGGTTTCTCAAGAGGCAGGTCAGGTGGTCTGGTATTCCCATCTCTTTCAGAATTTTCCAGTTTATTGTGATCCACACAGTCAAAGGCTTTGGCATAGTCAGTAAAGCAGAAATAGAGAAACTATAGATCTGGGAGAAATGACTGAAGCAAGCTGTCTATCTCAGAGAGTCCATGTTAGAAAGCATGTGGCCATAACCCAGGCAGGGAGGACGCAGATGCCCTCCTGGTATAAGATGACCAGGGTTATTATGAGGGTTATCAGTCTACTAGAATTAGGGTGAAGATTTGTTGATAGGAAGAATATGAATTTCTCCTGTTGACCAGATGGGGGTCTTTGGGAAGAATTAGTCCCAGGGGTTATGAACGGAATTTGAGTTCTTATGCTTCAGGAGAAAGCCAACATAATCTGAAGTTAAAGCCATTACCAAAATACTCCAGACCCACTTTTACCCTTCTATGGAACCAGGGAGTGAGAAGCCTAGACCAGGGACACAGTGCTATACCTCCTCTGCCATCACCTCCTCCATCTCTGCAACCTACTTAGCCCAGAGTGCTTCAGAGCCCTTCAAAAAAACTCCTGAACCCCTCAGTTAACTTCCCAGGGACATGACTGGCTAGCATTGATTGTTTGGGGATAGCAACCTATGAATTTTTTTTTTAAAACTACTCTTTTTTCAAAGTTTTTATTAACTGTGGTGGCTACATGAAAGTTCTAACCTTTGGAGTATATGTGGCAGTTTTTAGGTAGGGCTTCAAAGAAAATTCCTAAAGGAGAGAAAGGACATTGTCACCTAGCATGTACCCTTTTGCCCCTCAGTCTTGTTCATCTTCATTCCTGAAATGCAGACATGGTGGCAGGAGGTATGGCAGCTCTTTTGCAACCATGAGGGAAAGACCAAGAGATTCATAGCACCCTCAACTTAAAATTCTGAGCCCATTCATGTTGATGTATAGCAGAAACCAACACAATATTGTAAATCAATTATGATTCAGGATGTTTGGGGCTGGTGTATGGGGATAATCCGGAGGGATGATGTGGGGTGGGAGGTGGGGGGGGGGGGTCATGTTTGGGAGTTCATGTACACCCATGATGGATTCATGTCAATGTATGCCATATGCCAAAACCAATACAGTACTGTAAAGTAAAATAAAGTTAAAAAAATTAAAGTTTAAAAAAAAAAGAAAAGAAAAATAAATATTTTTTTAAATCTCTGAGTCCAAATTAACATGATCAATTCAATATCTAAGGATTTCTCCTTACACAGGAAAAATAAATTCCTATAATGTTCGAACCATTGTTATTTGGGTTTTCAGTTATCTGCGGCTAAAATCAAAACTCGAATCAGTCACAGACTACTGGAGAGACAGTATGGTACAAAGGTACAGGGTATAATATTAATACATAGAGCTCAGGGATCAGACTCAGACCCATGCCTCATCTCTGTAATAGTTGTGTGTGACCTGTGTTAGTGAGAGTTATCTGTAAAGGACAGTGTCTTCTGTGGGTGCTCCCAAGTCTGAGCAAAATCTTGGGTGCAGAACAGATGGTTTATTTGGAAGGTGACCCTAGGGAGCCACAGACAGATGGTGAGACAGGGAAGGAGGGAAGACAAATAAGAGCATGCTATTGAGCTGGGTCCTGCTGTGGGCAATTCTGATTCTAACGCCCTAGGGACTTTCAAAGGAAACCCTGTAGAGACTTCCCCCTCTAAGTGTGGTCCATGGTTGGCAGCATCAGAATCACCTGGGAGCAAGTCAGAAAAGCAGAATCTTGTCCCACCCTACACCTCCTGACCCAGAATTTGCATTTAAATTATATCACTGGATGATTCAAGTTTAAGAGGTCCTCATGGAGAAGAAATGGCAACCCACTCCAGTATTCTTGCCTGAAGAATCCCAGGGACAGGGGAGCCTGGTAGGCTGCCATCTCTGGGGTCGCACAGGGTCGGACACAACTGAAGCGACTTAGCAGCAGCAGCAGTGTAGAAAGCGCCTCTCTGCTGAACTTCAGAAAGGCAGGATGCTCTTGTCACTCATCGGTCAAGGAAGCATGTACCCTCCTGCATTTCCAGGCCTAACAGTCCTTCATGGTTTAGGAGAAAATCCTAAAGAAGAAAGGGACTTGGGAGACTCAGCAAGCACTTGAAGCAGGAAGCCCTTATGAGAGAGACTGATGGCTCAGGCTGAGGGGAGGAGTCAAGGGGCCCAACAGCACCCCTGCAGAGGGTGATTATAATACCTCATTTATATGCATATCAGAGGCGTTAAAAGGGCTATGTGGCTTCAAGAATCCAAACCATTGGAAAGACATATTACAGCTCATATGCTTATAGCCAACCCAGTTCCCATATAACTTTCTAAGATAAAAGGAACACAGCCCCTGACCTCAAGTTACTGACAACCTTGACTGAGAGATAAATCTTGGGTACATGAGGCAATACAGGACCAGTGCACCATGTTAGGTAACAACATGCTGACACAGTATTAGCAAGTGTTCTCATGTGCTTATATGTGCCAAGCACCGTTAGAAGGACTATAAAGCGTGTGTGTGTGTGTGTGTGTGTGTGTGCATGTGCACACATGCACACGTGCTCATGCATGTTTGAGAGCCCAATAAGGTAGACACCTTTATTAACACCATTTTACACATGAGGAAACTGAAGCATGAAGAAGTTAAATAACCTGCCCAGAAGCCACATACTTAGCCTCTGTGCTGCTACTAACACTGATGGGGTTCCATGTTATTCGACACCTTTACCACAGGGAGCCTGAGACTGATTTTAGTCATGGTCTCTTTCCATGCTCGACTCTCCTTCAAGGTAAGCAGCTCGCCTGATGCTGTCCTCATTGTATAGACTGCAGGGCAACTCAAGCTTGGTGGGGCTACATTTCAGAGCAGAGAGGTGGCAAGGGCTCTACCCTAGACTCAAAGGAGCCAAAGGCAATTGAGTTCCTGTCCACCAAAAGGTCAAGGAGGTGGGGTGGACAGAGCCCAGACCTAGAGGAGGAATCCTGAGCCTCGAGCCTCATCTGGCCAGTAACTGAAGCACATGAACAAGCCAGTTAGTCACTTAGGTCTCACAGTTCTCATCCAAAACCCAGCGCAGGTGGGAGCAGTTCCTGCTCTACGTTCTTACGGCAGGACGGCCTGTCCAAGCCCTCTCACCAACTCCCAAACCCCCTTGGAAAACAGCTCTAATGCAAAATCTGAAGGTAAAGAGGGTTTTCCTAATCTTATTTGCTATAGTGCTCTTTCATCAAAGATTTAAATATTGATCATCTGAGAGGCTGCAGGAAAACTTAAAATCCAGATGATGATACCTATAAATATTCTATAGATGTCATTGCCTATCTCATTTTAAGGTGTATGCACGTCTGAAACCATTTCCTAATTTCATAAGGCATCTGCACTTGGATTAACCTGGACTTCTTTTCAAGTCTGACTTGCTCTCTTTGACTGATGTGGCCTCCGCAGCCCCTGCTCCTTCCAAAATGACACCATATTGCTTCACTGTGAATGCCATGATGTGGAGTTGCCCCCCACTCTTCTCACCATGATTGCCAGGTTACTCTGTTGCTGTGGTGATGCAATCTTCCTACCAGTGTGTAGTTTCTTAAATAGATCAAAGATCGGAGCCAATTTCCTGAAAAGTCACCCTTGGGGCTCCAATTTTCCAGAAATCTATCCTTTGAAAATACCCGTTGGACAACTTTAATGCAAACAGAAAAATGCCATTCTGTAAGCTGCAGGACAAATATTTATGAAGGTGCCTCATCCAGTCAGTCCTCTCTTTGTCCCCACACAATCCTCCTCCACCCTCAAGGGAGGATCATATGAACTGAAAGGAGGCTCAGACCCAAAGAAAAAGTCTGGAAAGGATGGATTTGAATGGCACATTGTCACGTTCTGCCAATTGTGCAGACTCAAGCATCACAGCTGAATTTTATAATCTTCCCCTTTGAATCTGTTTTCTACTTTTTCTTTAAATTGAACAAGTCATTAGCAGGACTCTCAAAGCAGTTTAACAGCCATTTTATAAGCCTCTAACACTCTGAAGGACACTATGTCCACCATATGCAAAGCACCATAGAGACACAAGAACACAGACCCACTTTCTGTCTCTCTAACCCCTGAGATAAAGAAAGCACACTCCTTGGGCTTTCCTGCTGGCTCAGTGGTAAAGTGCCTGCCCATGCAGGAGACACGGGTTCTATCCCTGATCCAGGAAGATCCCACATGCCACAGAGCACTAAGCTCGTGTGCCACAACTATTAAGGCTCTGCTGTAGAGCCCAGAAGCTGTAAGCACTGAAGCCTGTGGATCCTAGAGCTCATGCTCTGCAACAAGATAAGCCACCACAGTGAGAGGCCTGCGCACCACAACTAGGAAATAGCTCCCACTCTGCAGCTAGAGAAAAGCCCTCATAGCAAGGAAGACCCAGAAGACCCAGCCCAACCGAAAATACATAAAGTTAGAGAAGAAAGAAAGCGCAATCTCTAACCTCAAAAGAGAGACTTATAACCTTGATAGGGAGATAAGGCTTGGGTACATGAAGCAATACAGGTCCAGTGCCCCACATTAGGCAATAACACACTTACATAAATATTAGCAAGTGTCCACAGTCATAATTTCCCCTATTCTCTTTGACTTTTCAATGTCTTAATCATCTTCTCTTGAACCAAAGCTATCTCTGCTCAGTTGAAAAGACTTCTCTCTCCTATAACCCAGCAGCAAAGACAAGGACCCTGGCTTCCCTGAGAAGCTTGAAAAATAACTGGGGAGTCAGTCCAGCTAGGTTTGAGTACTTGTCAGAGATGTAACAAGATGTTATTCAGAATTACAAGCTTCACTTTCAGTAACCATTTATTTAAATTCAAGAGGGCAAAAACAAAGAAAATCCCCATGCCAGAGGTTCTTTGGAACATATGTCAGTTTTTAGGGTAAATGTGACATACTCTTGAAACACACATCACTCCTCTCCCCGCCTGCATCTATGGCAGACATCACTAATCAATGACAGCATTCTCTCCTGCTGAGCAGGCCTTAATACTGTTGTCAGCACAGCACTCCAGGCAGCACTCCCAGTTGCTGCGTAGATGAAGCCTCTATCACTGTTAGTTAAAGGGAGTGAGGACAGCTGGTACCACTCTCTGAGTTCCCTCACCTTCCCACAAACACAGCATGCTTATTTGCACCTCTGATTCATTGCATGTCAGGTCTTTGTACTCAGCAGTTCTTCCTTTTGTTTTTTCAAAGCAGAGTCATTCTTAGAGGCCTGGCTTACCTTCCATCTCCTCCAAAGATGCTTCTCAATACCCCAAGCCCTCTTCAGTCCCCCAGTCCTCCCATTTCCCATTTCTGTCTTCTGGTACCATTCAATGGATCCCATTACTCTTCCCTCCTCTACTAGATTGTAAGTCTCTAAGGTTTTTCAAACTCCTAAAAATCTTTATTGAAAACAAGTCTTACGATAAAGGGAGTTGCTATATAAAAGAGTAAATGAAAAGATATTTTGGATTTTTTTTTCAGTGAGGGATTTGGGAGGAGGCCTGCCACAAGTCCCCATATCAGAGCAGTCTGAAAAATTCAAATCCCACTACAGTGCGCTAGCAATGCCAAACCATACATGATGAAATACAAAGATGAGTACTGCAAATAAAGTGCTATAAAGACCCCAAAGAAGGAAGATACATCATAAAGTTCATAAAGCAAATGAAACTTCACCTCTGCCCTACAAAGCCAGCAAATGACTTAGTTGATGGGGAGAAACTGTACTTTCATTCCACTGGCAGGTGACTTTTAACCAGTCACCAGGAACACTGACAGGACATCCGCTTATTACAATAAATGGCTAGAAACAAAACTCTAGTCCTTGACAGTGCTGAAGCACATACTCAAGACATTCATATCTCAAGTTACTTTGCAAACAACACATTAAACCTTAGACCTTTTTGTCTCTGGTTTTACAGGTGTGTACAGAGAAGTCAAACAACTAAAACATCATAAGGAGATAAGAATTAAGTTCGATTTCCTCTTGTACCACTCCTCCTGAACAAAGTCATTTCCTGACCTACCGCAAGACACCATTCATCATCCCTACCCCATTAAATCTACTTGCTTTCATCAGCTGTTCCTAATCCAGTTGGGCATGGACAAAACGTTGGGCATGCTTCCCATGTATTTCACTTTTTACTTGAATACCCACTTCCTTCACGTAGTTTCCCTGGCTTACCTTTCATCCACTCCTCCCTAATCCATCAGCTTGCCTGTCGCCTAGGATATAGTGGGCTCAAGGAAGCTGTGACCATGCCCCCTCTTCACATCAGCCCACTCCCATCTCCACCCCCAGCTCAATTCTATACTCCACTGGTTCCTGGAAGTACTCTGATCTCAGGGTTAAGAGCATAAGACCTACAGGAAGATATTTTGCAGGCAGAGGCCCTGCTTGATGGCAGATTCGCTCATCACCTCCTTCCGCGCCCTCTGAAACATTTTTTCAACTTTTACGGCTTTCTAAAATTGAAGTATAGTTGATTTACAATGTGTTAATTTCTGCCTCACAACAAAGTGATTCAGTTATATATATGCAATATATATATACATACATATATGTATTCTTTTTCATATTCTTTCCCATAATGTTTTATTATAAGATATCAAATATAGTTGCCTGTGCCATACAGTAGGGCCTTGTTGCTTATCTATTTTATATATAATAGTTTGTATCTGTTACCCCCAAACTCCTGATTCACCCCTCTTCCACCCCATTCCCCTTTGGGAACCACAAATTTGTTTTTTGTGTGTTCGTTTGTGTGATGTTTCAGATCTCACAGGTAAGTGATTTCATATGTTATTTGTCTTTCTCTGTCCAAAGACTTCACTTAGTTTGATCATCTCTAGGTCCTTCCGTGTTGATGCAGATGGCATGATGAAAACATTCTGAAGCAGGTGTAAAAAGTCACACCAACCTTGTTGTCTTTCTGCTGCACAGGGTCAGTAGGATAAGAATCAAGGGTCGGTGCAATCCTAGGCATTCTTCTTATTCATGCTGCCAGGCTGTGAGAGTCCAGGGAGAAATTAGCTTCAGAATTATAGTCTGAGCCCCTTGGCCTTCTCTAAAATGAATGCTTCAGCAAGGCACCATAGGCAGATCATTAAAGCCACCTTAGGTGTTGTTACAGGAATGCTTCTGAGGGCCACAAATCTTGCCACGGAACTTCAACATTTATCCAGTCAGCATTTCCACAGTGTGCTAAGGGCTGGTGAAGGGTTGACAAGATGGCTCTACCAGCCTCCCCACTTTACAAAGTTGGAGGTGGGCTGACCTTGAGTGGGGCATGTGTCTTCTCTGAACCTCAGTTTCCTCATGTAAAAAAAGAAGGGGTTAGACCAAAGCCTACTGGAGAAGGAAATGGCAACCCACTTCAGTGTTCTTGCCTGGAGAATCCCAGGGATGGCAGAGCCTGGTGGGCTGCCATCTCTGGGGTCGCACAGGGTCAGACACAACTGAAGCGACTTAGCAGCAGCAGCAGCAGCAGCAGCCCAAAGCCTGCCATGCTGAGCTGTTAGAAGATGGCTTCAAGGACACCGCTCCCCTCACCGTTCCAAACACCCTGGATTCCATGCACCTGAGGGGCTGGTTTAATACAGGGTGGTCTTGCCTTGAAAAAAAAAAAACTGGTTAACAGTCCCCAAACTCAGATAGAATACTTTAAGCCATTTAGCCTGAATATTTGGCAACGAGAGACATCTCTCAGATGTCTGTCTGCAAGGCCTGTCAGAAACTCCCTCTTCTTTTGAAACCATTCTCCCAATACATATGCGTGGGCTTTCAACAGTAGTGCCGGTGACCCTGCCCTTTCTGATGACTGGCCAGCAACAGACACTGGGCCCACGGGGAATCGATCAGATCCTCTCATCCAGAATTCAGAGTTGGAACTGTGAGACTACGAGTCAGTTTCCACATAAAACTGGAACTATAACATATTTGTGGGCTTCTTAGATCAAGATAGAAAAGACATGCTCATCCTCCAGTCTTCCTTCTACCGTTTGAACTCTAAAATCCGAGGTATTCATCCTTACAGAGCTCCAGCTGCCTGGGTGTGGCTGCCCAACACAATGTTTACCCTTTCTCCTGGAATATGATACACCAAGTGGGGGCGGGGTGAAAAACTGGAAGTGTGTAACCACATCTGGTGTCGGAATAGCCTTTCTGCTGCTTTTCCTGGCTCGGAGGGACAACGTGGTGGCTTAAGTGGATAGACAGACTACACTCGCAGGTGAGTTTAAGGATGGAATTGCAGGTAAGTTCCTGAATTAGTGGTTCAAAGCTGCCATCCCAAGTGTTCCCCTTATACTGGCCTGTGTGGCATTGGAATAACAAGATCCTGGCACTTTTAGGTTAATGAAACTCCTCTCCAGAGCCTTTCCAAGGACTTTAGAGGCCAGGGTAGGTCAGCCCGATATAGTGGGGGAAAGTGGGGAGTAGTCATAGGCCTGTGTAACAGGGCTCCTAATCATGGTTGGCTAGATGGGCCAGAAAAGAGAATGCTTCTCTGCTGATGGAGAAAGGATGCCTCAGGCTCTTTTCATCAGCAACAGTTGTTTTCTATTACCGGCAACCCAAGAGCCCTAACTTACCCAGCAAACCTAACAGTCAAGATCAAAACTGAAGGCTCCTTGAGAGTCTATGAGAACACAGTGTTAGAGAATGGGTGACAAGTCTTGTGGGCTGCCAGCCACGCTGTAGCCGAGACAGTGCCAGACATTTGTGCCACAACCTGCCCTCAGCTTCCCCTTTCCCATGCTGCAAACAACCTGTTCAGTTCTTTGCACTGCACCAACTTTGTGATCACCAGTCCCCCAAAGAGGCTTCAGGGAAGAGCCACTGGAGGGTGGTAGGCTCCCTTATGACCTGAGGCTCAAAGCAGTGAGCTGAAGGAGACGGTGTGATGGGTGGAATGGATCACAGGAAACCAGAACTCAGAAGCAGCAGGCCCAGCCCTCCGGTGAGCTGTGTGCCTGTGGGCAAGTCCCTTACCCTCTCTGGCTTTCACATGATTCCTCTGTAGAAAGGGGAGGGAAGAACAGGTGATCGATCACCAAGATCCTACGAGCAAAGGGATTCCCTCACCTCCTCTGGCAACACCTCCTATCTTCCAAACCATTTCCGATGACATCACTCCCCAGGAAGGTGGCTGAGCCTTTCCTGGACGCTATCTGCCCAGAGGGAGTGAGCCTTGATTGTGATTCACCGCACACTTTTTCCTCCATCGCCAGGACTGCTCACTTGATTTGGAGTCGAGGGCTGCCAGTGTCTGGCCTGCTCTGGCAATAGACGGTTGAGTTATTGGAACAGAATAGCAAGTCTTCAGAGCATGTCAATCTGGTCCTTGGATTTGCATGATTGCACATTCAGAGACAGGCACCTGCACTCAGAGCATCCTTGCTCGGGTTCCAACACGCTCCACTGAGCCAGCCCCAGCTGTTTCGAGCTGCCTGTTTAAACAAGGCCTGCCAGGAGCTGGGCCTGGCTGCTGAGGTGAAACTGTGTGTTACTGGTTGAGGTCGCTTGACTGGCAGCCAGGCCTTAGGGACAGCTGCACAGGGTGTCAGCCCCAAGAAGCCTCCTCCCTCCTGGGCCGGGACATCTGCTAAGCGTATTTGTCATCTTTTCCCAGCATCAGAGCTGGGTCCTAGTATACTCAGAATCCCCATCACAAAGACTCTCTGGGCCCCTGGCTTACCTCAAGTGATAAATCCATGAATGGAACTCTCCAAGAAGATTTCATCATAGTGTACAATCCACAGTTAATTTCAGGGTTTCAGTCCCAACCCTACATTTACTGGCTGTGTAACACTAGGCCTGTCTGAGCCTCTGGTTCCTCGACTGTAAATAGGAATGACAATACCACCCACCACATTGGGTTGGTGTAGAAATAAATAATACAGGCTAAGTACTTAGAACAAGGCCTGGCACTTGGTAAATGTTCAATAAATCTTATGGTCAAGGGAGACTGGATGTGGAAGGTAGCTGGAAGAAGACAATTTCATTTCATCATTGAAAAGCACTACTTCTATTTAAGTATCAAAATCTTCCTTGTATTCAGATGGAATTATTTAACTGTGACACTGAGTACTATAAAATGTAATCTCTTCTGAGATTTTTCCATTTTTAAGATACAATGCATTATTTGGAATGCAGGCTGAGGGGAGAGTGGGAAAATGGGAGGTCCGGTGGGCCTCTCACCAGACCTGGTAGACCACTCACCTCAGGCTGCTGGCCTCCCTCCCCATGGGGTGACGTGCCTTTTGCTCTGAACAGAAAGTCAGAATAGAGAAGTTAAACGATCTTTCCGTAGTCTCTATGTACCACATCTGCTTCACCTGTTCCTTTGTTGGTGGACATTTAGGTTGCTTCCAAGTCCTGGCCCCTGTAAATAGTGCTGCAATGAACACTGACTGGGTGGCGGGGGTGGGGGTGGGGGTGTCTTTTCGAATTATGNGTGCCTTTTGCTCTGAACAGAAAGTCAGAATAGAGAAGTTAAACGATCTTTCCGTAGTCTCTATGTACCACATCTGCTTCACCTGTTCCTTTGTTGGTGGACATTTAGGTTGCTTCCAAGTCCTGGCCCCTGTAAATAGTGCTGCAATGAACACTGACTGGGTGGCGGGGGTGGGGGTGGGGGTGTCTTTTCGAATTATGGTTTTCTCTGGGTACAAGCCCATGAGTGGGGTTGCTGGGTCATATGGTAGTTCTGTTTTTAGTTTTTTCAGGAATCTCCATACTGTTCTCCATAGTGGCTGTATCCATTTACATGCCCACCAACTGTGCGAGAGGGTTTCCTTTTCTCCACACCCTCTCGAAACGTTTATTGCTTGTAGACTGTTTAATGACGGCTATTCTGATGGGTGTGAGGTGATACCTCACTGTAGTTTTGATTTGCATTTCTCTAATAATTAATGATGTTGAGCATCTTTTCATGTGTTTGTGGCCATCTTATGTCTTCTTTGGAAAGGACTATTATTCAACCTTAAAAGGAATGAAATTGGGTCATCTGTAGAGACGTGGATGGACCTAGAGACTGTCGTACAGAGTGAAGTCAGAAAGAGAAAAAAATATCATAATATTAATTCATATATATGGAATCTAGAAAAATGGTACCGATGATCTTATTTGCAAAACGGAAATAGAGACATAGATGTAGAGAATAAACATATGGATAACAAGAGCGGAAAGTGGGGGAATTGGAAAATTGGGATTGGCATATATACACTATTGATACTATGTATAAAATAGATAACTAATGAGAACCTACTTACAGTTCAGGGAAACCTACTGTGGTGACCTAAGTGGGAAGGAAATCTAAAAAAGAGGGAATATATGTATACGAATGGGCTTCCCAGGTAGTTCAGTGGTAAAGAATCCACCTGCCAATGTGTGAGATGCAGGCTCAATCCTGGGTCGGAAGATCCCCTGGAGGAGGGCATGGCAACCCACTCCAGTATTCTTGCCTGGAGAATCCCAGGGCTGAGGAGCCTGGTGGGCTACATCCATGGGATCACAAAGAGTCAGACACACCTTGGTGACTGAGCACAACACATATATATATAGCTGATCCACGCAGTGGCACCCACTCCAGTCCTCTTGCCTGGAAAATCCCATGGATGGAGGAGCCTGGTAGGCTGCAGTCCATGGGGTCACTAAGAGTCGGACACGACTGAGCAACTTCACTTTCACTTTTCACTTTCATGCATTGGAGAAGGAAATGGCAACCCACTCCAGTGTTCTTGCCTGGAGAATCCCATGGACGGAGGAGTCTGGTGGGCTGCAGTCCATGGGGTCGCTAGGAGTCAGACACGACTGAGTGACTTCACTTTCACTTTTCACTTTCATGCACCGGAGAAGGAAATGGCAACCCACTCCAGTGTTCTTGCCTGGAGAATCCCAGGGACGGGGGAGCCTGGTGGACTGCCGTCTATGGGGTCGCACAGAGTAGGACACGACTGAAGCAACTTAGCAGCAGCACCAGAAAGTAACACAACATTATAAAGCAACCATACTCCAATAAAAAATAATTTTAAAAAATAATGATTTTTCCATGCTGTATGATTCAAAACCAGATCTACCTGGATGAAAAGTCTCCTCTATTTCTACTCCTTCATCATGTCAAGCGTGGTGCCAAGCAGACACTCCAGAAGAGACATAGACATAGGACATGGCCCCAAATCCCAGGTGCCATCATCCTGGCAGGAACAGCTAGTGTTACTCAGAAGGCCTAGGAAACAGTTGAGAAAGAAAATATAGATTTTCCAACAACAAGAAAAGGAAAATCAGAGAATCCAAACAAGAGATCTAGTATCCAGCAAACCAGAGTTCTAGGAAAAGGGAGGAAATCATGGAGAAGGAAATGGCAACTCACTCCAGTATTCTTGCCTGGAAAAGTCCATGGGCAGAGAAGCCTGGTGGGTTTCAGTCCATGGGGTTACATGACTGAGCATGCATGCATAAGGGTAGAGGGAGATGGGTTGGTAGCAGAAACTGTTAGAACTAAAAGAAAAAGAAAAGAGAGGAAATCAAAGAAATAAAGCTTCCCCAAACTGAAAGGTGTGAGTTCACTGATTGACAAGGATCTGCTAAGGTTACAGACCAACTGGGGATTAGGGACACACCAGATGAAACTTTCTATCCAGCAGGATAAAGAGAAAATCCTAGAGGTGTTCAAAGAAGAAAAATAATGTACATACAAAGGATTAGCCCCAGGACAGCACTGCAGTTCTTTCCAGCAACACTGGAAACAAACACCCCCCAGTTTCTGAGTAAAAACCATTTCCCATCTAGATTTTAAGACTATGTCAATGAAGTATGAGAGTAAAATTGTCATTTTTTAAAAAAAGTTTTTGAAACATCTATTTTCCATGTACCTTTCTCAGGAAGCTATTAGAAGAGACGCTGCATCAGAAGTAAGGTGACTGCCCAGTGGCGTGCTGTGATCAGGCTCTTAACAGCCCACAGGAGCATCTCCTACCATTCCTAAGCAAGACAGTGCGACTGATGTCTGCCCAGACATCATTACTGAGTATCTAGAAGGGTGTTTCAGAGGAGATTAATATTTCAATTGGAGGATTCAATTCAGTAAAGTGTCTTGTCCTCCCCAGTGCGGGTGGACATCTTCCAACCTGTAGAGGGCCTGAGAACAAAAAAAGGCAGAGAAAGGAGATATTTGCCCCTTTCACTTCCTGGCTGCTTGCTGAGCTGGAACACTGATCTTCTGCCCTCAGACTGGGATTTATACCATCAGCTCCCCTGGTTCTCAGGCCTTCTTACTCAGACTGGAATTAAACCACTGGCTTTCCAGGCCTTTCAGCGTATAGGCTGGAAGAGTTCTCAGCCCATGTAACCTGGTGAGCCAATCCCTCATAATAAGTCTCTTAATGATTGACTGACAGATAGATAGGTATCTTACTGGTTCTGTTGCTCTGAAGAACCCTAATATATCAAGTTTAGTGATATTATATTAGTAAGCTAAAATCAGCCGTGGAGGGAATACTGATCCCAGAGAAGTCAGCAACACTACAAACTAGGGCTTCCTCCCCTTTTCAACTGTCCCCTAGCCCAAGGCAGTCATGAAACATTTACCAGCACATCCCTGAAATACACCAAGAGAGAAAAAGACAAGGGATCCTGGAAATAGCAAAGCTACTTAGGAGAAAAAGCTAAGTAAATCACAAAGATAATGATGAAGAGAAATCCCAGGATAGCTGTACAGAGGGTTAGGAAGACTGATACATTATCTAACAGTTTTGACCACCTTGAGAGGGACTTTTAAACTCTGGCAAAGACTATAGGGATATATTAGTAACAGATGCAAATGAAAAGCAAAAAGTCAATTATTAACTATAAGGAAAATAAAATGTTTCACAGAAAAGGAATGACAGCTCTGGTACACTGTTTGACTCCGCTATATTAGTGACAGTGATATAAAAACCAATGTTGATATTCCTCTTAAATACATCCAGTACTAAAACATCTGTATTATTTTGGTAAGTGTGATAAGTTCTATTGGGTACAGAGCACAAGCTGTGAAGGATGGAGAGGACTTTCCTACTCGAGAATCTCTTGAGCTGTATGATATTTTTTCTCCAGTGTTTTGTTTTATACAAGTTTTTAATTTCTTTAATTTTATTATGTGTACTGAATACCGCACATACACAATTCTGATTGTTTGCTCTAGTTTACTACCAACAAAAGACCTGTTAATCACACACACACAAAACCCTAATATTGATCTAACTAAAACTGGTGTATAACTACATCAATAGACTGTATGGAAAGGAACTGGAGACGCTAGGATATAGTAATGGGCTTCCCTGATAGCTCAGCTGGTAAAGAATCTGCCTGCAATGCAGGAGACCTGGGTTTGCTCCCCTGGTTCTCAGGCCTTCTTACTCAGACTGGAATTAAACCACTGGCTTTCCAGGCCTTTCAGCGTATAGGCTGGAAGAGTTCTCAGCCCATGTAACCTGGTGAGCCAATCCCTCATAATAAGTCTCTTAATGATTGACTGACAGATAGATAGGTATCTTACTGGTTCTGTTGCTCTGAAGAACCCTAATATATCAAGTTTAGTGATATTATATTAGTAAGCTAAAATCAGCCGTGGAGGGAATACTGATCCCAGAGAAGTCAGCAACACTACAAACTAGGGCTTCCTCCCCTTTTCAACTGTCCCCTAGCCCAAGGCAGTCATGAAACATTTACCAGCACATCCCTGAAATACACCAAGAGAGAAAAAGACAAGGGATCCTGGAAATAGCAAAGCTACTTAGGAGAAAAAGCTAAGTAAATCACAAAGATAATGATGAAGAGAAATCCCAGGATAGCTGTACAGAGGGTTAGGAAGACTGATACATTATCTAACAGTTTTGACCACCTTGAGAGGGACTTTTAAACTCTGGCAAAGACTATAGGGATATATTAGTAACAGATGCAAATGAAAAGCAAAAAGTCAATTATTAACTATAAGGAAAATAAAATGTTTCACAGAAAAGGAATGACAGCTCTGGTACACTGTTTGACTCCGCTATATTAGTGACAGTGATATAAAAACCAATGTTGATATTCCTCTTAAATACATCCAGTACTAAAACATCTGTATTATTTTGGTAAGTGTGATAAGTTCTATTGGGTACAGAGCACAAGCTGTGAAGGATGGAGAGGACTTTCCTACTCGAGAATCTCTTGAGCTGTATGATATTTTTTCTCCAGTGTTTTGTTTTATACAAGTTTTTAATTTCTTTAATTTTATTATGTGTACTGAATACCGCACATACACAATTCTGATTGTTTGCTCTAGTTTACTACCAACAAAAGACCTGTTAATCACACACACACAAAACCCTAATATTGATCTAACTAAAACTGGTGTATAACTACATCAATAGACTGTATGGAAAGGAACTGGAGACGCTAGGATATAGTAATGGGCTTCCCTGATAGCTCAGCTGGTAAAGAATCTGCCTGCAATGCAGGAGACCTGGGTTCGATCCCTGGGTTGGGAAGATCGCCTAGAGAAGGGAAAGGCTACCCACTGCAGTGTTCTGGTCTGGAGAATTCCATGGGCTGTATAGTCCATGGGGTCGCAAAGAGTCAGACACGACTGAGTGACTTTCACTTTCAAGTTATTGGAATACTCTCTAAATCTATAGTAGGCAAACAATAGGTAAAATGGAAAATGGGGGAAAATTGCTATATAAGCATGTTATCAAATATACAAGTAAGCATCTCAAGAAGTAGAGAGGTGTAACCGGTTACCTCTGAGGAATGATAGGTCATTGGAGGGTGTCAGGAGGCAGGCAGGTGACTGTCTCTTCTTGTCTAATCCTCATAGTACTATCTTACTCGTTAACTGTGCCCCTAATTATTTTAAATAAACAGGAGAGGAGGCAGCATGATGCAGTTAGGATTATCTGAGCCTTTGGCCCTGTGAGGTTCCCGAAATGAAGAACAAGACCGAGTGAGCTGGAGAAGATGGAGTGCCCAGTGCTTCCCTCGGTTATAGATCTGTGAACCGAAGAGAGGGGAACAGTCAGGGGGAAAGAAGTGCAAAGGGCAGGCACAAGAATCCATCTTGGAGTCGGTCAGCTGGGAACATCTACAATTGAGTCAGCTTCTCCCTGAATTGTTCCCAAACAAGGCTGCTAGCTATAAAACCCAGAAGTCAGTGGATAAAAAGTGTTATTGACAATAATGGAAAACACATGATGCAGAAGTGTCCAACCATAAGGGATGGCTCAAATTTTAAAAAGTACATCCATATACAGAATAGTGGGCAGGCATTTTAAGAGATACTTAGGAGGCTATTAAATGGCATGGAAAGGCACTTAAAGTCTACTCTGTTTAAGGGGAGTAAAAGGGAGAAATGAGAATATACTAAAGCATATTAGCATGCCTTTAAAGAAAATTCCAAATTTGGTCATCTCCTTCTAAAACTATCAGGCAACAAACAGACATCCAAATGCAACATGCCAAAATGCTGGTTTCTAAGTTAAAACAGAGCTCTTAGTTTTGTTAATACAGTAATTAAAAGAAGTTACACTCTCTTCATCGGAGGGAATATAAAATAATACAAACACTTTGTAAAACAATTTAGAACTATGTACTTAAGCCTCAAAAGCTGATCTGGTAATATATCTTCTGGGAACATGATCTAAGAAAACAGTGAAAATGCAGGAAAAAGGGCCTTGCACCATTATTTATAAAGCAGACCAAGTAAAGTATTTAATCCCAAGGGCGGTATATTACATTGTCATTAAAAAAGATGTTTTCAATAATTTTTATAAAATACCGGGAAATGCTTATGATATGATTGATGGTGGGCAAGAAAAAGGATGCCCCACTGTATAATCTCAAATATTTAAGCAAAATACACAGCATAAAAGAAACGCATCAAAACATTAATCATGGTTATGTTTGAGAGGTAGAATCATGGTTAATTTCCATTCTCTTATCTAGACATGATTCCTCAGTGTTGTACACTGACAGCTAAGAGGTTGAATAACATTCCTAAGGACACATAAACTGGTAAGTACAATGCTGTTTTAAATCATGCATTCAAGAAGTATGCTCATGAACAGACTCTCTGAAAAACAAAGAAACAACAACCAAAAATACCTGGAACAGAAGCATTTGCAATTTCCATGGTGTAAATACTCCCTCTGTGCCCAATTTCAAGCTTCAGAGCCTGCCTCACACAGGTAGACTGGAGCAGGGAGGAGGCCTCAGATGAACACCTAGGGCAAAGGTGAAAGCAAGCAAGCTGAGAATGAGTTACCCTCTCTAAGCATATCATCCAACCCGCCTCCCCATACCCCAACCTCCCAGCTTCCCCTCCACCGTTGGAATCCTGCCAATGAGAGTCTCGTTTACCTGGAGCCATGGTAAAGAAAACCAGTCCAAGAGTAAGATTTATTCAGTCCCAAAGACAGATGGAAAGTCCAAAAGCCAAGATGGGTCAGAAACTGAGATGATCGCGGGTACAATCAAGAGCAAGTAGCTAATCAAGCTGTGGAGACCAGCTGCCTCCAATCTAATTCATTTCCAGAGGTAACAGTGGGAGGAGGAATGGTTTACTACACATTTTAAGGAGTAGCAGAGTCACCTGGGCAGAGAAGGCAATGGCACCCCACTCCAGTACTCTTTCCTGGAAAAACCCATGGATGGAGGAGCCTGGTGGGCTGCACTCCATGGGGTCGTTAAGAGTCGGACACGATTGAGTGACTTCGCTTTCACTTTTCACTTTCATGCATTGGAGAAGGAAACGGCAACCCACTCCAGTGTTCTTGCCTGGAGAATGCCAGGGACGGGGGAGCCTGGTGGGCTGCCGTCTCTGGGGTCACAGAGTCAGACACGACTGAAGTGACTTAACAGCAGCAGCTTAGCAAGAAAGGAAAGTCAGAAGTCATTTTCAGTACTTCACATGTGCAGATACAGTCAGACCTCCTAAAAACAACAAAGTTTTTCTACTGGCATTGCTATTTTAGACACCAGAACTCACAGCCTCAGAGAGGGTCAGCTGCCCCAAACCACGGGGCCTGAGCAGCAGCGTGTGTGCTGGGAATGGAGGTAGGAAATGCCGCCTGCCCTTGTGTGCCTTCACCCCACTGTCCCTCCAGTCTCGCTGATGACAAAGAAGGGATGAAGCCCCGAGTTCTTCACTTTCTCGTGCCGTGGACCCTGGGGCAAGCTGAAGGAATCTCCGAACCTCTTCTCAGAATAATGTTTTTCAGTGCTTGATGTAAAATATCCAGGATAAAAAGAAAATCAACTGCACTGAAATATTGTTTACAATATTTTACAAAATAAAATTGTTTACAAAATATTTTTTATAATAACACATAGTGATGATAAGCTATTACTATATATTAAAACACTGAAAACCTAGGGACTGATCTACTAACTGCCATCATTTTGAAATAGTGAAATAAACCATATTTTGATATAACTGAAGTAATCTCAATGTGCTAAGAAAGTGGCTGTGATTTCTACTGGTGACAGTCACAGGCTGGCTAATGCTGTGGTTTGCCACCTATATTAGTAATTAAAGGAAACACCAATTTTTAATTAGAGATATTCAGAATTCTAAACATAGACCCCAGTTTAAGTCAGGTTCAACAAGTCTAAATAAATCTTCATGCCACTCAAATTTACATTTTCATCTTATTTTTCACGGTCCTTTTAAAAACATGGTTGCATAATTCCTTGCCTTCTTTTCTCTTTTTTTCATTTTAAAACTTGGAATGAGTATACTTGTGGCTCAGTAATTACTCTAGGATCTACTATATGAAACACAAAACATACTCACATTTGTGTTTCAATAGGTCTCAGCAATGTAATAGATACAACCTAATTTCCAAATATAAAACATAATTGGTTAAAAATAATTGTATTTCAAAGTTTCAACTTTGAAAGCTGGAAAGAGTTCTGGAAGTGAATGGTAGTGATGGTGGCACAACAGTATGAATGTACTCAATGCTACTGAATTGGATACTTAAAGTGATTAAGATGCTAAATTTGATGTTATGTATATTTTACCACAATTTTAAAAATAAAAAAATAATTCCTAGATAAGTGTTGGTGATAGAATATATGTAGTCTTTTTGTGTGGATATTGCCTGAAAAATCTCAACCCCTAAAAAAAATTGTATTTGACCCATGGGCCCATCTTTTTCAGAATCATAAACCCAAAGAAATCTTGCCTGTAGGGCGCTGCACCAAATTCCGTCCAGTGCTCACTGCAAAGCATTTCTGGCTCCTTAGAACACATTCTACTCTGTTCTCTACTGGTTCTTAATTAATGTCCTGTTAGGGCCACCCCAGGAAAAACCATTCCAAAAAAAACCCCTTTGTTCTCTTCTAAACAATCAAAAGTGAATAACCATCATAGCAGCAAAGGTAAGAAAAAAGAAACAGTACGTATTCTTTTCCTAAACTCCATAACTGCACACGAACATATTTAAGGTAACTGGAAGTTAAATTTCTACTTTTTACAAGTCGTGGACACCTCTGCAGAGCAGGCACCACCAGCCAGCACATTCACATTTTTCTCATTGCATTCCCCAAGCTCCTGCCCTTTCAAACACGTATGGAAATGAGGGGGCCCAATGAGCTCTTAATGCAAATTTCTTTATATAAGGACCCTGAAAACCAAAAGGCTGTTGGTGGTTTCAGAAAATATCTTGCAGGAAAATGCTGTGTCCATAGTGAACTGTCGCCACATGACCCTGGGAAAATTAACTTGTGCGGAGGGAAAAACAAAGAGAGGCGGTCTAAGCAGGACACCTCCTTCAGTTTCCGAGCACAGAAGCCCACAGCTACGCTGGTGGGGTCCTAAACTCCATAACTGCACACGAACATATTTAAGGTAACTGGAAGTTAAATTTCTACTTTTTACAAGTCGTGGACACCTCTGCAGAGCAGGCACCACCAGCCAGCACATTCACATTTTTCTCATTGCATTCCCCAAGCTCCTGCCCTTTCAAACACGTATGGAAATGAGGGGGCCCAATGAGCTCTTAATGCAAATTTCTTTATATAAGGACCCTGAAAACCAAAAGGCTGTTGGTGGTTTCAGAAAATATCTTGCAGGAAAATGCTGTGTCCATAGTGAACTGTCGCCACATGACCCTGGGAAAATTAACTTGTGCGGAGGGAAAAACAAAGAGAGGCGGTCTAAGCAGGACACCTCCTTCAGTTTCCGAGCACAGAAGCCCACAGCTACGCTGGTGGGGAGGAAGATTTTGAAAGGGGCTTGGGAGGGGCGCTGATTCTTTTTCATGGACTTGAGGATTATTCTTTAACAGGAAGATATCTCTAAACATCATGCTTAATAGTTCATTAATAAATGTGTAAAAAGGTCTCTGCTGAGGGCTGCAGTCCTCCCACCCATCACTAGATCAGCGCTACACTAATGTGACCAGAAACCACAGGTCCCACTGGGCACACTCTAGGGAGCCCCCACCCAAGGCTCTGCCCCTCCACCACCAGGAGGCTACGGATGTAGGAAGCCAGCTTCTGGTTTGGCTGGTGGGACTGCTTCTTGCCTATGGGCTTTTCCTGCTAGCAGAGGGACTGGATTCTGTCACTTCGTGGAATCTGTTGGGAATTTGCTTCAAACTCTGTGCATTTCCCATATTCTTTTTCATGGACTTGAGGATTATTCTTTAACAGGAAGATATCTCTAAACATCATGCTTAATAGTTCATTAATAAATGTGTAAAAAGGTCTCTGCTGAGGGCTGCAGTCCTCCCACCCATCACTAGATCAGCGCTACACTAATGTGACCAGAAACCACAGGTCCCACTGGGCACACTCTAGGGAGCCCCCACCCAAGGCTCTGCCCCTCCACCACCAGGAGGCTACGGATGTAGGAAGCCAGCTTCTGGTTTGGCTGGTGGGACTGCTTCTTGCCTATGGGCTTTTCCTGCTAGCAGAGGGACTGGATTCTGTCACTTCGTGGAATCTGTTGGGAATTTGCTTCAAACTCTGTGCATTTCCCATAAGCCTATTTTTAAATAAGAAAGGGATGCTCTGGGGACTTCCCTGGTGGTCCAGTGGTTAAGACTTGTGTCCCCAGTTCAGGGGTCCCAGGTCTCACCCCTAGTCAGAGTATTAGATCCCACATGCCACAGCCAAGACCCCCACACGCCAAATAAGTGCATAAATGCACAGTTTTTTCTTTTTAAATAAAAGGATGCTCTGTAACCAAGACCTTGAGAATCTAAAAGAGAAACCAGCAGAGGGGTGAAACACACCCATTTCCATGATTTAGACTCTCAGAGTCTCTGCTTCTCATCTGTAAAAGGGAGACAATAGACAGTGCCTGCCTAACCCAGAGTACACAACCGCTGTTATGTAGGTCAGCAGCTATTCAGCCTATGGAAAGTGCCAGCAGATTTTATTATGTCTTTTAACTCAGTCTGAAACACCAAAAAACACACACTTCTGTGGAAAATTATTGATTTTGTGATCAAGTATTGATTGGTAAAGGAAAGTAAAGGGCCATGTCCATTAGGAGCAACTGATTTTTTTTTTTTTTCCAGAAACCCGTATTGCTGCACTTGTCAAACTGATTGGAAAGCTCCAGTGCTCCTCTAGAGGGAGGGCAATCCCCCCTCCAGTCATCAGCCAGCAATCCTGACACTGCCACACTTACAGGGGATTTGGAGAATCCATTCCCGACAACACCCTGGTTTTAGTGATGAGATATTAGGACCAGAGCATCTACTGTCCATGGTCGCTGGCAGAGTCTAATCCAGAACTCAGCACCCCTAATTCCCACCCAAGTTCATCTGTAGCTCCACAGACCCCTTGCCACCCTAAGGTGGCTCTGATGTCCCTCCCCCCACCACCAAGTGCCTTTCATCAGAGGTACCAAGAGTTGAAGATGCAATTTAGACCTATGAGTGGCCTTTGAATTTATAGCCCATTGAAAGCATATGAACTCAGAAACTAAAAACTGGTAGTCAGAGGTTAGAGGCAGAAATGTTTCCCCAGGAACTGTCAGCACACAATTATTATTAAGGTTCCAGTAATTCTCCTTACCTTCCTCAGTAGATTTCACTACTCCATTAATTTTGGGAAATGCAGCCCTATAAAGTTCTAAATGCAGCCCCAGATTTCCTACTCTCAGCAGCCTTTTAAGAACAGCCACCCTCAGAAGGCAAGGTACTGAGCCCAGCTGACCTTGGCTGTATGTGAAGTACAAGTTAAGAAGCACACCAACCACAACCCAATCATCATCACACACCTGCTGGCCTCTGAACTCACACAAAATCTATACAAGTGCTTAGGGCCTCACCACTCACATTCGTATCTACACACTATCTCAACACATGAACACATTCAGCACACTCTGTATATACAACCCTACATGCACGTATATGCACCATATTCAGCCTACATGTGTGCTCACACACAAACACCCTATGTGTGCGTGTGCGCATGCCCACCTGCATGCACGTGCATGCACACACACACACACACACACACACACACACACACATACATTCTTATTCAGTTCCCTACCTGACTGCTAACCCTCTAAGTCTTGGCTCTGTGATCCTAAACTTTAACCCTCAGGCCTGCTTCTGGACGTTTACACTTGGCATTTACTCTTGAGCTCTCTGGAACTTGAACATGGCTGTCTCTAAAGGTTTTTAACTTAACTTGCCTTACTTCTCATGAGATCTGCAACCCAGATCTGAAACATCCATGTTCTGGCTCAATCCTCTAAAGAATCCAAGCACTGATGCCTCCCATTTGGTCAGAGACCCAACCTAACCAATCCAGCCAGTCCAGCATCGTGGCCCCTCTCCTTCCACCACTACACTGCTCACAAAGTTGAAGGGTGGGGCCATGGGGGTGCATGCGACTAGGCCAGACAGTCCAAAAGATGACCAGAACACGAATCTCACTCACCGGAGCCAGCTGCTCAGTGCTGTCTGCATCTCCAGAGTGACTCTGAGGGACCTCATCATAGGGCTGCATAACTACCTTTCTGGTAGGAGTTCAAAGGTTAGTTAGTTCCCCTCCTCCCCTAAAAAGAGCCACAAGGAACCAGCCCATCCTTGTACATCTTAAAATGATTTCAGATGCTGAAGTTTGAGGTGTTCTTTTTCAGAAAGCATCTTGACACCCTGACTCTCTCTTGGTATGTCCAGCTGTCAGCAGCAGCTAAGGACAGCCAGGCAGAATCTCCTTGGCTCCTCAGCTGCCCTCCACAACTACCAACCAGGCAGAGTATGACTGAACTGGGCACAGGGCTAAAGAGACACCCACTGCCTATCCCTGCCTGATCCTGTCCCCATTTCCCACCATCAAGCTCTGGTTCAGGGTGCTATGCTGAAGTGAGGTCTCCAAGAATATAACCAGAATTGACCACTTCTTTTCTCTCTTGTTTTCACGTGGTTTTGTTCTGAGACTGTGGACAAGGGTAAAGGTGGAGGCAGAGAGGTGATCTTTATCCTGCACAGAACTCATTCATTTCCATTGATGCCTCTGCTGTCCATTCTTAAATCCACCCCCAGAAGAAAACACACACTGGAGCCCAGGTTCTACCAAACAGCCACGGGCATTTCACATGCACACAGGTGACTCACTCTCCCCCACACACTGTGCAGTCATCTTAATAGCCCATGACCTCATGTTAATTGAAACCCATCCATCACTGTAAAGAGCAAAATGGACTTGGGAAGAGCAGTCCAATCTAGTTCCCTTTTCTTGCTCCTGCCTCTGAGAAGGAAGAAGTGTCCGTGCTGGTGAGCAACAGTGGCTCAGGTGAGGCACTATCACCAGGGCGAGTGGATCCCATCCCCAAACTCCCTCGAGCTCTGAGTGAGATGTAGAGGACCCAGGAGAGACTCAGAACTGGGTCCAAATGATAGATTAATACTTGGCTGAATAGTTAGAAACCACACATTATTATCTGAGTTCAGAAATGAAGACAATATTTTATTTTTATTGATCATTCTACAGAATCACATATGCAGCTATTCATAAATGAATTTCAACTGCCTGTGTCCTGTTTTATTACAAAAAGAACTAGAGGTGGCTAAAACTATTACTATACAAAAAGTACATTTTTAAAAGGTGATGGAACAACCCAATTAATGAATGGATAAACAAAATTTGCTGTATCTATTAAAATGTCTAACTCTCTGCAACCCCATGGACTGTAGCCCACCAGGCTCTTCCGTCCACGGGATTTTCCAGGCAAGAATACTGGAGTGGGTAGCCATTTCCTTCTCCAGGGGATTGTCTCCACACAGGGAATGAATCTGCATCGCCAATGTCTCCTGAACTGGCAGGAAGATTCTTTTACCGCTGAGCCACCTGGGAAGACCCATTTAAATGGAGTATTATTTAGTCATAAAGAGGAATGAAATATGGATACATGGATGAACCTTGAAAGCATTGTGCTAAGTGAAGGAAGTCAGGCATAAATGGCCACATATCATACAATTCCATTGATAAGAAATGTCCAAAATAGGAAAATCCACAGAGATAGTAAGCAGATCAGTGGTTGCCTAGGCTTGCGGGGAGGAAGTGGGAAGTGACTGCTTAATGGATAAGGGGTTTTCTTTTTAGGGTGATGAAAATATTCTGTAATGAGATAGCAGTGATGGTTGCACGACACTGTGAGTGTACTAAAAGCCACTGAGTTGTATGCTTTAAAATGTTTAAAATGGTGAATTTTATGTTATATGCTGCTGCTGCTGCTGCTAAGTCACTTCAGTTGTGTCCGACTCTGTGCGACCCCATAGACGGCAGCCCACCAGGCTCCCCCGTCCCTGGGATTCTCCAGGCAAGAACACTGGAGTGGGTTGCCATTTCTTTCTCCAATGCTTGAAAGTGAAAAGTGAAAGTGAAGGCGCTCAGTCGTGCCTGACTCAGCGATCCCATGGACTGCAGCCCACCAGGCTCCTCCGTCCATGTATGAATTTTACCTAAAACATATATTTTAACAAAAATTGTACCAAAGCATTAAGGGAAAACAAACGGTAAGAGAGTAACACGAAGCCTGGCCTGGGGTAGAGATTGTCACCCCACAGTCACTATGGTCTGCTCCAGTGCAAACCATCGTTGCTGAGATGAGCCACCAGTTCACCCATGACTCCCAGAGAGAACAGTCCAGTAAACCAACTGATCAGTTAGCAGGAGATTCCCATATTCCATCCGGCAAGAGCAAGCCAGTAGAGAAGAGAAGCACAGGTCTCCCAGCACAGTCTCCCACGAACACTGTTCCCTGGATCTCCAAAGTGCAATCCCTGTGATGTGGCAGGCTGGGTGCTCCCCAACAGACCTTCAGCAAACATGATACTGACTCTCATGCAATTTCTGTTACTCAATGCAAGCTGAAGGCAAACACCAGATCTACTGTCAACAAAGCCACACCCATTACTAAACACCCACACAGGTGGCTTCCAACCTTTGAACTGTCTTTAAGGCCAGTATTTCTCAAAGGACTGTCTAATCTTTATCTTTCCTTATTTTTAAACATGTGTCCATATTGTACGTACCTTCAAGCCACTTTGAATCCTGCATTAGCAGCACTTGGAGTGTTAATTAAAATTAAGATTCCAGGACGTTGGGCTAAACTAATGCATATTCAAAGTCTTTGAGGATAGAGTCCATCATTATGAAGTTTAATAAACTCCTGAGACGATTTTTATGAACAATAACGTTTGAGAGTGCTCCACTTCCATTCCCTGAAGAAGGCCACACTACACAAGCAGCAGGTGGGAGCCACGGTGTGTCTCCTTCCTCCTTACCCTCACTCTTCACTTCAGCCGTCCAAGGTCTCCAATCCCTGGGTAGGCATATTATCACTTCAGAGAAAAGTAGTCAAGTGGCATCTTCCAAGGTCATCTCTCAGCCCTTTCAGAGCTTCCTGTTTTGAGTCAGATGCCCAGGAGTCTCAGCAGTTCTGTTCTCAGAGACAGAACAATGTTGATGAGGTCATTAACACCTCAAACTACCGCACAGCTGCACTCATCTCACACACTAGAAAAGTAATGATCAAAATTCTCCAAACCAGGCTTCAGCAATACGTGAACCGTGAACTTCCAGATGTTCAAGCTGGTTTTATTGTGTAGTCACCAGAGGCAGTCTTGGGAGATGTAAGTACTCCAGTGGCTTTAAGAAGTCAGTGCTACTCGAGAACTCTTGTGATTAGTCTGACAATACCATGGAAAACTCCTCACAATATACTATGATCCATAATAGTTATAGGTTATTTCTTTTTAAAATTTATATTTCTGATAAAGAGCATATTAAGGTTTTGTTTAGCTCCTTAAGTAATGCTCAAAATTCTCCAAGCCAGGCTTCAGCAATACGTGAACTGTGAACTTGCTGATATTCAAGCTGGTTTTAGAAAAGACAGAGGAACCAGAGATCAAATTGCCAAAATCTGCTGCATCATGGAAAAAGCAAGAGAGCTCCAGAAAAACATCTATTTCTGCTTTATTGACTATGCCAAAGTCTTTGACTGTGTGGATCACAATAAACTGTGAAAAATTCTGAAAGAGATGGGAATACTAGACCACCTGACCTGCCTCTTGGGAAATCTGTATGCAGGTCAGGAAGCAACAGTTAGAACTGCACATGGAACAACAGACTGGTTCCAAATAGGAAAAGGAGTATGTCAAGGCTGTATATTGTCACCCTGCTTATTTAACTTATATGCAGAGTACATCATGAGAAACGCTGGGCTGGAAGAAGCACAAGGTGGCATCAAGATTGCTGATGGACATGAGTCTGAGTGAACTCCGGGAGTTGATGATGGACAGGGAGGCCTGGTGTGCTGTGATTCACGGGGTTGCAAAGAATCAGACACGACTGAGCAACTGAACTGAACTGAACTGAACTGAATGAGTTCACAAGAAGAGCTAGCCATAGGACTTAGCAAAAGATGACATGTCTCCTCACTGCCTGTCTAGGCCCTTCTACACATAGGAGCCACTGATTCTTACTGCATGTCCAGCCTTTCTCTCCCCAGTTTTGAGCTAAGCCTGGGTCCATGTTCATAGCTCTGTGCTAGACAGTTCCAGTCAGAGGTCCTGGGGCACCTTCAACCCAACAGGCCCCAAATGGGCCCTAGATCTCTCCATTATCTCTAAGGAAAGAAACAGCTGAATCTCCAGACCTCTGCAGGTAGGCGTGCAGTCTGTCACAGTACTTCTTTAACACCAAGAAGTAAAGGCTTGTGTACACAAAATCATGTATACTACACATATGGGATTTAAGGGATCTAGTAAGGGTAATTTTTACTCAGCTGGCTTTTGCTACCATCGAACTTCAGAGACTAACACACAGGTGATGTGACTCCTCTGCACCTGTTTCTGTTTATAGCATTTATCATTTGAGAATCAGTATTTCCCCCTTGCTAGATTCTGAATCGAAGGCAAGAGTCTCTTTTTCTGTTCTTATTATTTGCCCATTTTTCTATTGGATGGGTCTCTTCCTTATTGGTTTATATCACTTCCAGTTTGTGATATAATTGACATACAGCACTGTGTAAGTTTAAGGTGTAACGCATAATGATTTGACTGACATCATGAAATGATGACCACAGTAAGTTTAAGGAACAGCTATTATGTCATATAGATTTTAAAAAGAGAAGTCGAAAAAATATATTTTTTTCCCTTGTGATAAGAACTCAAGATTTTGCTCTCTTGACTTTCATATATGTCCTATAGCAGTGTTAATGATATTTATCATGTTGTACTTTATTATACATTTTCCTTATTCATATTGATTTATAGGTGCTCTTTACATAGTATGGCTATTGACCTGTTAATTGACATAGGTAGTACTATTTTCTCCTACTCTATCCACTTAATTTTAATGTTGTTTGTAATATTTTTCACTACATCAGAAATTTTGTTGCTGTTATGTGTTGGCAAGATACTATGGTAGTAATGTTACTGCAGAAATGAAACTTTAGAAGAAGCAAGCAAAGGAAAGAAAAAACCATGAAAAGCTGGCAACACTGAAGTTCCAAAAGATGCTTTTATAAAAGCTCTGAAAACATAATCTAATAAGTAACTGATGGGGGAAAATAAGAATTTTCAAGTTTTTTTTAAGTACATGATTATCATTCTTCTATTTGATGCTTTAGAGGATTGTTGAAAATAGCTGGGCAAGTATCTAATAATCTGTCATCACCAACACCAGCGAAGAAATGTCCCATTTTGTTGACTTTTCAAGGCCTGAAGACTTTCCAAACTTATTGCATAATTCTAAGATTCTGGAATACTTCAGAACTTTTGCCCAAAATTTGATCTTCTAAAATAATCTCAGTTACAGGTGCTGTGTTTTGGAAGGATAATGATTTTTCTCTACAGTAGTTCAGCTCATATTTAAATGGAGAGTTTGATAATGAAAAAAATTATGTAGTTCTAGTTCAATTATTTTCTGAAAAGCAACATCATGATAGAAAACCCTAAAAGTAATGTTGTTTCCCCTCACAGTATAGGTTATAACATTGACAGAAGAAAATTATCAGTTAAAATTAATAGTTTGAATGACGATAGTATTGGTGGTAAAATCGTCAGTGCTGCCTTATCTGTCCATCTTTCAATCCCTGTATCTGCAGCTTCTAGAGAAATGCCTGGTACCTAGACAGTGCTCAGTAGACATGGATGGATTGAAGAAAATGAGTAAGCAAATTTGTGCTAAAGGGATGGGACTTCCCTTGTGGCCCAATGGCTAAGACTCCATGCTCCCAGTGCCGAGAGGCCCAGGTTCAATCCCTGTCAGGGAGCTAGATCCCACATGCCACAACTAAAGATCCTATGAGCTGCAACTAAATATATAAATATTAAATAGCCAAATAAATAAGTATTAAATAAAAACAAATTTTGTACTGAAAGGAAACTTCTAGATATTCTCATGTTTTGAGGTAGAAGTCTGTAGAAGGAGAGCCTTGCTGGTACAACACATAAGCACTGCTTTGAGAATTTTTTTCTCAAAAAAAACCACTCGTGGGCAGCTAGTATTCTTCCTTTTTCACATAGCCTCAGCACTCAGGAAAGGTCCAGACAAGAAACACGCCCACTGTCTTGCACAGCTCCCGCTTTTCTCCCTGTACCACTTCTGTGTGGCTCCCTCACCCACTGAAGAGAACAAATGAAGTTGCTCAGGCTGGGTGGAAGGGACTGAGTGTCCTCCTTGCCTCCCAGCATCTTGGAGATCCAAAGGGTTTTAGTTTATACTGTTTAGACAGCATGTGCTAGAACCGAAAACTTAATCTTACAAGCAATACTTTTTCCTTTCACCTTATCTGGCCAGTCCCCACTCTCTGATCTGATAGAAGCTTACTGAGGGAAGTAAAGCCCACCATCTCTACACACCCACAGAAGCTTAGTTTCCAAGAACTGCTCCACTGGGACTACCATTCTGGGAGGTGTGCAGACACACTTTCAAACTCTGGCTCCATCATTCATTAGTTATTTAACCCCAAAGTGACCTAACCTTGATGTGCCTCAGTTTCTTCATCTGTAAAACCCTATTTTATAGAACTACTGAGAGAGAAAATTAACGGAATAAAAATGTATCATTGCTTGACAATCCTGGAAAAGAAGAAACACTCAGAACCTTTGGATATTCTGAATACACACCTGTTGGCTTGAGTCTTTACTGAAGGGAAAACCTTGGGTAGTAGTTCTGAAGGATTCTATTCCTTCTATTCCCAGAAGGAAGTGCTGATGACTGAACATATAGAACACTCACAGAGCAGGCTCAGTTGGCCACTATCCTGCTTCTCTGAAGAAGCTGTTTATCATAAGTTCTATTTCCTGAGGGGTGGTTTCAGCCAAAATGGAAAAAAAAAAAAAAAAAAGATATAGGATTTAACATAGGCTAGCCAATGGCAACCCACTCCAGTACTCTTGCCTGGAAAATCCCATGGATGGAGGAGGCTGCAGTCCATGGGGTCGCAAAGTCCGGCACGACTGAGTGTCTTCACTTTCACTTTTCACTTTCATTCATTGGAGAAGGAAATGGCAACCCACTCCAGTGTTCTTGCCTGGAGAATCCCAGGGACGGGGGAGCCTGGTGGGCTGCCGTCTCTGGGGTCGCACAAAGTCGGACACAACTGAAGCGACTTAGCAGCAGCAGCAGCAGCAGCCAGACCTAGGGCCACCTAGGAGTAAGGGGTGAGACCTCTGGCTCCGTCCACAGCTACTCTGGGCTTGGGATGAGGCACCATCGCTGATAGGCAGTCAGATGCTAGAACTTCCCAGGTGCTCCTGGCCCCAGACCTGGACAGGGACCCTGCTAAACCTCTGCAGATGTTTGAACCAAACTGAACACCTTCCAGTTATTCCACTGGACTCCTTGGCCCCACAGTGGTCTGTGGAGAAGAATCCAGGCCAGATTTTACCAGAGCCTTTCCTCTCCAGAGTCAGAAGAGGGTTTTCCTCTCAGTTCTATACATTTCTCACTTAAAAGTTGATATTCAACTTAACACCATGAAACCTCACTCACTCCCCAGAGCAATAAAAAGTAAGCCACCCCCAAATTCAATAGGGTAAATATTGGAATAAGATAAACATCTGAGCAGCCTTAAAAAGACCATTGTATTCAACCAAGCTGCCATTTCCTTACCTTGAGGAAGGTTCTGAATTCAGAAACTTCTGAGGAAGGAGCCCAGCTGTGGAAAGGGAAGGCTATTAATATGGGCACTATTTATCCAGCCCCTACTATATGCCAAGTTCCAATCGAATGCTTTATCCGCTGATTTGCTCATCTTTTTAGCAGCACTGCAGGGCTGGTGTCTCCATTTCCCAAAACCTGACTCTCATCCCCTTTATACCAGGACTGCATGGCTGCCCCCTTCTCATGCACCGGATGGATGAGCCAAACACCATCTTGGTTCCAACCTTCTGGACTTGCGATCTGACCTAAGGCCAGTGGTACTTCTTTTAGTTCATTCCCTCCATCTCCATCTTAGAATTTCCCACCTTCTTCCTGGGATAATGTGTATATAGAACTAGTGATTACTCTTTGCTGAGTAACTTACCACGTGGTTCTAAACAATCTGATGTGCAATATTTAATGTAATCCTATAAATGTGATATTATTATTAATTTTATA
This sequence comes from Oreotragus oreotragus, assembly GCA_006410675.1. Lineage (NCBI taxonomy): Eukaryota > Metazoa > Chordata > Mammalia > Artiodactyla > Bovidae > Oreotragus > Oreotragus oreotragus. The sequence continues at coordinate 58,519 of SJYX01015061.1, read as the reverse complement.
GAGGCATGGTGGGGGGCTCAGAAACTTGCCCAACCCACTGACTCAAATCCTAGTGTTTCTAACCAAAATCTAAACCAGACGAGGACAGAAAAGCAGCTTTCCTTCTTCCAGTCGAAATCTGCACCCATGAGGCTGCCAGCTGATGTTTCCCCAAAGGGCCTGTCTCTGCAGGTATTGATCAGGCTTCAGGCTGCACTGAGGGGAGCACTTTCAAAGTCTCAAAATGTTAAAAAGGGCATTTGATCTCAGAAAGAAATCACTGGAAGCTCCACACATTTCTTTAGGGTGCAAAGAGCCAAAGAAAGCCACCTGCAACAGAGACAGAGAAAGGAAATCTTCTAATTGATTTGATTCAGGATAACATGAAGGTGTGTCACTGAAATGTCTGGGTGTTTGTAAGCCCTAATACAGAGCATGCTCCCAAAGGGCCCACTGGGATGTGAGTTTTCTCTACAAATAATGAACTAAAGAGAGGCTGAGGATGTTGACGTGGGAGGTTGCAGGTTGCTTTTTCAGTCTGGGGGGTTGGGGTGGTGGGTTTTGTTTGTTCTGGTCGCTTTTTAAGTTTCTCCTGAAGCTTGTGTTTCTAGATGACTATCTCCTGAGCAGTCAAGCAAATGGACAAACACATTAGGTCAAAAACAAACATTTACACAGGCAGGGAAGTCTTTCTCCCAAGTCCCCTGATTCACAGGACTGTATCCATTTAGGGATTAAAACAAGCTGGCTGTTTTTCCCCTGAAGAGAGTAGATCCCTTCCAGAATTCCCATACTCTAGAGAGCAGGAGCAAACTTGGATGACAGGATTCTTTCTTCTCTTTCCAAAAACAAAACCCCAGTTCAGATGAGCAGGGCACATGGTAACTCTTCACAGCCTCACTCTCCACCCCCCGTGCAAGTAAACGATTCTCCACAATTAGCTTCTTCTCTTCCTTCAGACCATGTCCTTGACTTCCAGAAAACTGGAATCGGAGCCAGTTATATACATAATTTCTTTTAAATTGATCCAGCTGGGCTCTAGCCAGTCATTACCCTGGGAAATTAATTATTATTTCTTCTCTTAAATCCATATAGCCCATGTAGATCTAAAATTATAGAAAGTACAGGCTGAAAGGACCCTGGGGGATCATCTAGTCCAGTGCTGTTCAAACTGAACCATGAGAGGGTCAGGAAGTCAATATAAAGGGTTATGACCAGCACTTTTAAAGACAGAAAAACAGAATCTCACATAGAAAGAGTCATTTCTGTTTTATAAAATTTTGTTTTAGTTATAGATGTAATCCTGAGGATCACGACGTAAAATTATGGACACTTTTCACTGTGGGTCCTGGTCTAAAAAGTTTGAAAACGGTTGACCAACCCTCTGGTTTTACAGATGGGGAAAGTGAGGCCCAAGAGGGTCAATGACTTACCCAGGGTACTGTGGCCAACTAAAGGGGAGCCAGCCCCTCTTGACCCCTCTTCCTGACATGCTGACCGCCCCACCCCCAGCTCCCTCCTACTGGCTAGCACACAAACCAGCATACATCAGGTCAAGTCTGGCATTACATACGTCCCTTCAAAGAGCAGACCCTGTAGGAGGCCTGCTGACATGCAGGCTTTTGTCACTCCACAGCACTGAGCACAGTGCAGAGCTCCTGGAAGGCACTGGCTATTCACTTGGTGAATCATTGGGGTGAGAAAAAGAGGGCTCAAAAAGGAGAAAAGGCATGAAGATGTCCAAGAAAGGAGAAGAGATCTAGGAGAAGGCCACCATGTTTGCCAGTTTCTCAGCACCAATGACAATGATGACAAGGATTCTAACGACCATCCACTAGCTTGCTTTATCCTCCCAGGTACTGGCTGAACTCTGAGGATGCTATACTTTATTCACTCTTCACAAGAAGCTTGTGGAATGCTACTACTCAGGACCTGCCAAGGTTGAGGAACTCAGCCAGGGGTCATTCAACCCCAAGCAATCAGGCTTTAGACTCCCTGCTTTTAACCACTCTAGTCCACTCCTCCTCTTGAGAAAGGGAATAGAAAGCCTCAGAATGTTAGCTTTCTGACACTGCAGCTTTCTGATACTGCAGTAATGAGTAGGTGTTTAATCAATTTGTTGAAAGACTGAAATGAGTGGGTAATGGAGGGAGGATCACTCTAGTTTGCCCAGAGGCTGAAGACTGAAGCAGATTTACAGAAGCAGAGCAGGTCTGGTCCAGAGAAACATGCTAGCACAAGATAAACCTTCTTTCAAAGGGGGAGCTGATGCCCCTGGAATGCAATTGTCAGACCTTCTCAGCCCTCCTTCCACCCCAAAGTTGTCATCCATCATGCCCGCCACTGCCGACAGAACCGAAGGGAGTGACCACGCCCTCAGTCTAGTGATACAGTTTATAACCCTAGAGTATGGGTTTATAACCCAGAGGAGAAGTCTGTTAGGTCTAATCCCTAAATCAACACCCCTCCAAAATCCTCGTTTAAGAAAAAAAAAAAATTAATGTGAGGTTGAGCTGTGGAAGAGAAAATTAACTCAGCTTTTCATCAGCTTGGACTCCTGGGGTTGTCAAAGGCAGAGTGTCAAGTTAAAACATACAGCTAAAATAAAGAAGAAAAAGGAAAGAAAAGCCTGTCTTTGGAAGAGAGCCTTTTCTTTCTATTCTTCACTGTCAAGGAGGCAAAGCTGGTTTGGTTATTCTGCTTTGCTCCCCTGGAGAAATTCTCAATATGATTGGCAAGAAGTCAGGAATAACAAGATAGAGTGGTGATGTAAATGCCTGTGGAAACAGCAGATCCTTTGTGCTGACTTTGTCTAAGTCTCAAAGTGGGAAGAAAAGCTGGGATTTAGACTTTGATGCAGAGCCCTTGCATGTAAAATTTACAGTATCCTTCCTATCGGAAATGCTTAAATACTTTCAGGTATTTACAATCTGTCTCAACATTTGGCTGACTCCTGGCAATTTTCTGCTTTCATTCACATTAACTACTTAGAGGAAAACTCCAGGGCAGCATTTTGAGTAGCACATTGAATTAAAACAAAGGATAAATCACCAAAGAAACTTTGGAGGGTCTGGAATACAGTCATCACCTAAGGAAAAAAAATCATTATTCTTCACAAATACAAAACAATGGCAAGACATTGACAAGGACCCAGAAAGCTGAGAAAACAAGTCCAGGCAAAGCGTCATCTGAAACCACAATGCTCTCCCCAAGAAAACATCCAAAGCTCTGACATTCCATTGTCCTGTTGTGTTTCCAAATTAGAATCTTTTTAATAATCACAATAGACACAATCCTTCCTTGTGTGTAACTTAATCCCTCCAACTGCCATTTAATTTGAATTACCTTATGTCTTGCATCCAACAGAAAGAGAAGCTGTATACTTACATCACAAAATATCTCAAGCTCCTAGGACCTTTGCCTGGAAAAAGTCTCAAGACTCCTGTTTTATTTATGAATTTTAAACCCTATACCAATATTATCCATGTTTGCCTTCATATGAAAATGCCATCTAAGCTATCATCAAGTTAACAAATCCACTAGGAAAATGCACTGTGTTTTCCAGTTTCTGGCATATTCCCAGCTCACTGGCATAAACCCCCTTTAAAAAGCCCAGCTTCTGGCCTATATAACCCCTTAAAAAGTCCATTCTCTATCCAGTAGAATGCTTTTGGCTGCAAGTAAAAACATCGAATCAAAAGTAGCCTAGGCACTTCTCTGAGGGTGCAGTGACTGAGACTCAATGTTGCCCATGCAGGGGTCTGAGCTCAGTCCCTGGGCAGGGAGCTCGATCCCACAAACCTGCAACTAAGAGTTTGCATGCTACAGCGAAAGAGCTCACATGCCACAACAAAGACCCACCGCAGTCAAATAAACAATTTCTTTTTAAATGGTGACCCAAAAATGTATTACTGCATATAAAAAATTCCAAAGATAAATGGTACAAGATTGCTTAAGTCCTTCAAAAACGTCATCAAGGACCCAGGCTCCTGGCAACTTTTCACTTAATAAGAACTTTCAGTTTGTCCTCTCAGTCATGGTTCAGGCATTCAGACAGAATACATTAACATCTAGTTGAAGAAAATGAATGCTTTCTCTCATGAGCCGTGCTTTATTAGGGAAGAAAATCTTTCCCCAAAGCCACCCCGCCCAAGGGAACTTTCCCTCAAGCACCACTGGCCATGATTGAATCATATGCCTGCTATAGATTGAATGTCTGTATTTTCCCCAAATTCTAACCCCCATATCATGGTACTAGGAGGTGGGGCCCTTTGGAAGATGATTAAGTCATGCAGGCAGAACCCTCATGTTTGGAATCATTACTCTTATGAAAAAGGCCTGAGAAAGTCCCCTAGCCCCGTCCACCATGGGAGGACATAGCAAGAGGGTGCTGTCCATGAGGAAGGAGGTCCTTGTTACCAGACATGTACCCCTAGCCCAGAAAGCCAAACTCTGATAGTGGGTGCTGGCAGCGAAGTAAGGATTTATCTTCAGGGCACCAAATAAGGAGAACGGGCAGCTTATGCACAAAAAGACCTGAACTCTTGATGGATTTCAGGCAAGGGTTTTTAAATGCCATCGTAGGAGAGAGGGTCATAGGATGCCAGATCAGTTCCTGAACCTTCTTCTGATTGGTTGGTGGTGAGGTAACAGGGTAATATTTCAGAAATCTCAACTTTCTGGTTCCAGCCAGTCTGGGGTGTATGTGCTTGTGGTCATAACAGAGTCACTAACCTCCATTTGAATGGGGGTCTCATATTTTACAGAACAACTCAAAGACGTGCATCAGATTGTTACCTACAGCTTTCTGGCTGCTGCTGCTGCTGCTAAGTCGCTTCATTCGTGTCCGACTCTGTGCGACCCCATAGATGGCAGCCCACCAGGCTCCCCAGTCCCTGGGATTCTCCAGGCAAGAACACTGGAGTGGGTTGCCATTTCCTTCTCCAACAGCCTTCTGGAGGAACTAGGAATCCTGTGACTCTATTGCCCTAATCGTTAACTGCTTGAGACTGGTTTTTGGAACTCGAGGAAGGTCTAGGAGACCAAAGTTTGTTTTCCTGTAAACAAGAAATGAAGAACAGAGAAAGCCTATTGTACCTGAAAGGCCCCACAGAATCCTGCTCAGTTTCAATCCCCCCTTTTCTTTAATATTCCTCAATCCTGAGGGGAATGAGGATGGGACAAGAAAGGAAATAGAGTTTTGGATAGAGAGCCTAAACATGAAGTAAGGGAACGCGGTTTTAGGGGGACTTGGTTTCACAATCACCAAACATCAAATCTACCAGTACCATGATCATGGACTTCCCAGGCTTCAGAACTGTGAGAAATAAGCGTTTGATTTCATATGCCACATAATCTCTGGTATTCTGTTACAGCAGCCCAAACAAGCTATTAATAATACAGTGCCCAAGCCTTGATTGTAGCAAAGACTGGAAAATGGAAAATATGACATTTTCAGCTTCTGTAGTAGAAGGTAAGTTCTTCAAGGAAGGAAGTAGATAAGTGGGGGTCTCATAGCCCTCCCACCAGACAGGTATGGAAAGATCTGCCACAAAGCCATCAGTCTCATTGGCTCAGCCCTCAGGGCAAAGCTAGATACAACACCTTGAATGAACAAGATTCTCAAGGGATTTGGGCAAGTAGCCCTAGGAACAGGGCCACTTTTGCAACATTTTGCAACATTTCTTCAAGTTCTTTTTTGATAGCTCAATTGGGAAAGAAGGTGCCTGCAATGCAGAAGACCCTGGTTAATTTCCTGGGTTGAGACTCTCTGCTGGGTAGGGATAGGCTACCCACTCTAGTATTCTTGGGCTTCCCTTGTGGCTCAGCTGGTAAAGAATCCACCTGCAATGCAGGAGACCTGGGTTTGATTCCTGGGTTGGGAAGATCCCCTGGAGAAGGAAAAGGCTACCCACTCTAGTATTCTGGCCTGCAGAATTCCATGGAGTTTATAGTCCATGGGCTTGCAAAGAGTCAGACATGAGTGAGCAACTTTTACTACACTCTCTTTTAGTCCCTTCTGACCCATGACTTCTGTCTCCCTGTGTCCCTTCTCTACCTGTCACTATGGTCATGGCTCATGGCACAGTTAGGGTCCCTCTAATTAGGGACCAAGACCTAGCTTCATTGGTTCAGCCCTTGTTTCAAATCAAGGTCACAAATTCAGTACCTCCGGGTGCATATTTCTATATGCACATAATAAACTTTCCTACCAGAGAGAAACCAAAGGACAGTTCAAGAACAAATAACAAATGACACTTAATCTGTTGTGGATTAACAGGAAATGGTGAGGAATATGGCAAACTGAAAAATCACCCCTGCTTCTAATGGGAAGAGTGAAGTATTAACATGTCATAACTCACACACAGGCTTGTCAGATAATTCTACTTTTCTACAAAAGTCAGAAATCAAGGTGTTGTGTTTTTTTTTTCATAAAACTTTGTAAATGTTGTCTCATCCTTTTTAAAAAACAATATGCAAGCCAAACACAATATGCATACCTCAGCTCAAGAGCTTGCCCTCCAAGCCCCCATCAAAGCACATCCCTATCACTAGTGGACTTGCAGCTCTAGCAAGACCATGTCCTCACTTCATGGCTTTTCTTGATTCCTGTGCCTCCTCATGGCACAGTTTTTCATTCTTGGACAAATGCAGTCTGTGTTGTTTCTGGGCACCCAAGGATTCTCCAGACTGTAACAAGCCTATTGACAGCACATCAGACCGCTTGACCCTGCTGTCCCTGCATCAGGGCTTTATTTCACGTGAGTATTTCCGGGCTGCTTCCCTGAGGAGTGCCCAGCTGAGGCCTCTCCCTCTTGCTTCCCTGAGGAGTGCCCAGCTGAGGCCTCTCCCTCTTGCTTCCCTGAGGACTGCCCAGCTGAGGCCTCTCCCTCTTGACAGCATCCTTCTACTCCACCATGGTGTCAGCTCTGCACCATCACCAAGACCTCTCTGGACTCAACCCTTCTGCCTTCCCCTTGTGCAGCTGTCGACAGTACAGATCACAGGAGCAAACTGTTCCCTGTCTCCCTAATCATCTACTAGGTCTGAAGGCCAGGACTTAGGCCAGGCCCCAGTCCCAGATCCCCCTCACCTTGTTCTGGTTCCCTGATTCTGGTCCTAGGGCTGGGGACGTTGCCGGACATCACCGGGCTTCATGAGCTTGGTCCACTCTTGTCCATTCTGTCTCACGTCCACTGAGTCCTTGCTGCCTCTTACTGCTACTGTCCTACAGCGGCTCCTCCACACATTGGTCCCTCTCCTCAAGGACTAGGCCACCCAAAGTCGCCACTGTCAGCAGACAACAAGAATGAAGATGACAGTGATATGCAGTGGGCGGTCTATTGAGAGCCTACATGTTTTGGGCACTCTGCAGTATTTCACTGAGTCAGCGCTCCCAATTAGATCTCATCCCATTTAAATATGCAGTAACTGACATATCATTGGGTATACATGGAGCGCTCAAGATCAGATGGCTAGTGTCCCAGACAGGGAATACATCTATGCCTACTTGGCTCCAAGGCTTCACCTTCTCCCCTCTAACTCACTGAACCAGTTCTGCCAGTCTCCTTCTCTTTCCCTGGACTCTACACCTAAGGCCCCCTTGCTTTTTCCCCTCCTCTGTATCTCAGGAGAAACAATCCCTCCTTTCTGGGGCTAACAGCCTAATAACCACACTATGCCTATCACGGCCTCTTCTGTACTCCCTTCCCATCTTCTCGTGGTTCTTGATTCTTTTTCAGTTTCTCCCTCTCTACTGAACACTTCCCTGAGTCTCTCCCTACTATCTGCTTCCCTGAACTTTCTGCCCTGAAAAATCAGTTTATTTCCATAACCCTCTCCCCTGTTGTACTTCTCCTTCTTTGTCATCATCAATCTAGCTAGACCCTAAACCAATTCAAGCTAATGTGTTAATGGATGGTATGCCTTCTAAAGATTATATTTGTTTTATTAATGGAAGCCCTGGAAGTTTATCCACAGAAAGAACAATGTTAAGTAAGTTTCAGGGACATGAATTTGAATTGAGGGATGCTAGAGCAGGGCCTAGCACAAGCGGGGCCTCAGTGCTTCTTGTAATTATGGAAGAAAGAGGGAAACTCTCTGCTGGACTACTCATGATCCCTGGTTCATCCAGATCTTGATCTTCACAACAGCCCATTGAAGGGAAGTATTAAGGGATCTGCTGTTCTGCTTAGGAACCTAAGGCTCAGAGAGGTTAAGAGATTGCCCGAAGACACACAGCTAGATAGTAATATAATTTCAATATAAAGCTGAATCACCTGACCAAACAGCCCCTGGGCTTTTCATAAAGCAAAACAATTTCATTGAGAGGGTTAAGGCTGTACTACTGCAAAAGCTAAAACAGGCACACAGGACAGAGCACACCCACCCCCTCCTCTCTCCTGCATTCCTCCTCAGAGGACAAATGATTGCCATTTAAGAACATGACTGGAGCTTGTACTCTTCTCCAGATTTCTATCTCCTCCTTTCCAGATACAAACTCTTTCAAGAGGTACACAGTTCTTCAACTACCTGAAACTGGAACGATTCCAGGGCAGGGGCCTAAGAAAATGTGGCTGGTATGACTCAATCTGAGAGGCGACAGAGGCCTTATGGAGTGAGTGAGCTCTAAAGGCGCAGATGAAATATTCATTCAAAGGTAGTATTTAGACACATTTTAACTAGGCCTAACTCTTAAACTCCTACTTACTAAAAGGCTGACCGACGACCCCAGGGTTCATTTAGCCCATGTGATAGCTAAAATTACCAGGCCTAGTCAAGGATACTCTGAGAGCTTTTTTAATGCCCAGGTAGGAATTTAGCAGAATCTTTTTCCACACAGCCTGAAAAACAGAAAGCCAGAAATGTTTGGAGTTGTCAGTACATCTGTTTCAATACTAAAAGCAGAAGCAGATCAGACAAGGAGCTGGAGCAACGTGCCTATTTCAAATTCATCCGATAACATCTTCAGATAAGACTGAGGTAAGAAACCCAGAATGCAATCACTGAAATAATTGCTGCTGAGAAGCTTGGGGCTATTAAAAAAAAGAAGAAGAACGAAGACCTGCAACTGTACCAGCAGGCTTTCAGGGCTGCCTGCTGCCTGGTCTTGCAGCTCAGCTCCAGAGCCTTTGTATGAAGCTCATTGTTAACAGGGTAAACACCCCACCAAAGGATTCACTGTCTGGAATTCCAGGTTCCACTGAAAGATCAGCAGCAGCTAGTGTGTTGATGTTTCTCCATGTGCAGTGTGTGGGGGAGGAAACAGTTCTCTCCTTTATGGCACCAATTCGTTACAAGGCACTGCCTCTTTCCCTCGGCTCTGGAATGATTTGCCATTTATGAAATGTCCTCTCTTCCAACTGCACAATGGCCAAATTAAGCATTTGAAGTTCCTGACCCCTTTTTCCTCTCCATGTTCCCAGCTCTTCCCCTCTCACAATCTACTAAACTGCCCGGCTGGAGAAACCTCTGTGAACCAAGCAGCAGAAGCATCAGGCTTCCCGATCTCCCTCCTCCTCCCCCACCAACTCAGCCTGTTAGAAACATATCCCATTTAAATATGCAGTAACTGACATATCATTGGGTATACATGGAGCGCTCAAGATCAGATGGCTAGTGTCCCAGACAGGGAATACATCTATGCCTACTTGGCTCCAAGGCTTCACCTTCTCCCCTCTAACTCACTGAACCAGTTCTGCCAGTCTCCTTCTCTTTCCCTGGACTCTACACCTAAGGCCCCCTTGCTTTTTCCCCTCCTCTGTATCTCAGGAGAAACAATCCCTCCTTTCTGGGGCTAACAGCCTAATAACCACACTATGCCTATCACGGCCTCTTCTGTACTCCCTTCCCATCTTCTCGTGGTTCTTGATTCTTTTTCAGTTTCTCCCTCTCTACTGAACACTTCCCTGAGTCTCTCCCTACTATCTGCTTCCCTGAACTTTCTGCCCTGAAAAATCAGTTTATTTCCATAACCCTCTCCCCTGTTGTACTTCTCCTTCTTTGTCATCATCAATCTAGCTAGACCCTAAACCAATTCAAGCTAATGTGTTAATGGATGGTATGCCTTCTAAAGATTATATTTGTTTTATTAATGGAAGCCCTGGAAGTTTATCCACAGAAAGAACAATGTTAAGTAAGTTTCAGGGACATGAATTTGAATTGAGGGATGCTAGAGCAGGGCCTAGCACAAGCGGGGCCTCAGTGCTTCTTGTAATTATGGAAGAAAGAGGGAAACTCTCTGCTGGACTACTCATGATCCCTGGTTCATCCAGATCTTGATCTTCACAACAGCCCATTGAAGGGAAGTATTAAGGGATCTGCTGTTCTGCTTAGGAACCTAAGGCTCAGAGAGGTTAAGAGATTGCCCGAAGACACACAGCTAGATAGTAATATAATTTCAATATAAAGCTGAATCACCTGACCCAACAGCCCCTGGGCTTTTCATAAAGCAAAACAATTTCATTGAGAGGGTTAAGGCTGTACTACTGCAAAAGCTAAAACAGGCACACAGGACAGAGCACACCCACCCCCTCCTCTCTCCTGCATTCCTCCTCAGAGGACAAATGATTGCCATTTAAGAACATGACTGGAGCTTGTACTCTTCTCCAGATTTCTATCTCCTCCTTTCCAGATACAAACTCTTTCAAGAGGTACACAGTTCTTCAACTACCTGAAACTGGAACGATTCCAGGGCAGGGGCCTAAGAAAATGTGGCTGGTATGACTCAATCTGAGAGGCGACAGAGGCCTTATGGAGTGAGTGAGCTCTAAAGGCGCAGATGAAATATTCATTCAAAGGTAGTATTTAGACACATTTTAACTAGGCCTAACTCTTAAACTCCTACTTACTAAAAGGCTGACCGACGACCCCAGGGTTCATTTAGCCCATGTGATAGCTAAAATTACCAGGCCTAGTCAAGGATACTCTGAGAGCTTTTTTAATGCCCAGGTAGGAATTTAGCAGAATCTTTTTCCACACAGCCTGAAAAACAGAAAGCCAGAAATGTTTGGAGTTGTCAGTACATCTGTTTCAATACTAAAAGCAGAAGCAGATCAGACAAGGAGCTGGAGCAACGTGCCTATTTCAAATTCATCCGATAACATCTTCAGATAAGACTGAGGTAAGAAACCCAGAATGCAATCACTGAAATAATTGCTGCTGAGAAGCTTGGGGCTATTAAAAAAAAGAAGAAGAACGAAGACCTGCAACTGTACCAGCAGGCTTTCAGGGCTGCCTGCTGCCTGGTCTTGCAGCTCAGCTCCAGAGCCTTTGTATGAAGCTCATTGTTAACAGGGTAAACACCCCACCAAAGGATTCACTGTCTGGAATTCCAGGTTCCACTGAAAGATCAGCAGCAGCTAGTGTGTTGATGTTTCTCCATGTGCAGTGTGTGGGGGAGGAAACAGTTCTCTCCTTTATGGCACCAATTCGTTACAAGGCACTGCCTCTTTCCCTCGGCTCTGGAATGATTTGCCATTTATGAAATGTCCTCTCTTCCAACTGCACAATGGCCAAATTAAGCATTTGAAGTTCCTGACCCCTTTTTCCTCTCCATGTTCCCAGCTCTTCCCCTCTCACAATCTACTAAACTGCCCGGCTGGAGAAACCTCTGTGAACCAAGCAGCAGAAGCATCAGGCTTCCCGATCTCCCTCCTCCTCCCCCACCAACTCAGCCTGTTAGAAACAACCCAAAGCTCTTCTCTTGGCTCCCCACCCCCACCCCTCCCTGCCCACTCCTGTCCCATTCCCTTATTAAGGAAACAATGAAGCGAACACACCAGGATATTCTGGTACAGACAGTGATCTCCAGCAATAAATTACTTCCTCACTTAGTGACTTTTATGGGTCAGAGAAACCATATGGCCCATGCAGCCAGCTCCAGGTCAACTCTAGCAAATTCGATGCTCATACTTCCCATCCTGATCATATTAAAAGACTGTGGGGTGCCCAGTTCTAAGTGTTTCATCACCCCAATTTCCCAGATGCATGCAATTCACTCTCAATAATCATGCTGCCTTCCTTCTTGGCTCTCTTGTCCTCTCTCCTCCATCTATTGACTCTTGCACCTGGTTTGTGGTGTCTGGGTCTCTCTTTGCTAGCATCTTTCTGGGACAGTCTAGTGGGGGAGGGACATTCCTTAGGAATTTATTGGCCCAAGTGATGTACTTTTCTACATCTTTATCCTGACTTTTCTTTTCTTGGTGATAGAATTCCATGGTATAGGTTGTTTCTAGCACAAATGAACTAAATTAGGCAGGGAGAAGCTGACCTGAGTCCACTCACCCCTGTTTCCATTCCAGTGCTGTGAGTGTCTTGAGGGAGCACTCCTTTTTGACACAGCATTGAGAAGGACATCACTTCCATGCCCACTGGCACTCAGAGTGCTCTCTGAGTTTGTGCTTCTCAAACTGGGGGCACAGATCCACACCCTGGGTAGTAATGACTGGTGTACAGGAATGGGATGAGGTGTGCATGTGAAGCCACAAGATAAACCAGTCATTTTCTACTGACATATCAGGAAGCAATTTAACTGGTAGGTAATTCAAAACATCTTCATGTTAAAATAGGCCTGAATTGATCACACACTGCAATGCAAAAAAACTTTATAAATTTAGACAGACGGATTCCTCATTTGCAGCAGGCCACTTTGGGTCATGACCCTCCCACAGACTCCCACCCTCAGGATCACTTTCCTCCCTCTGTTCCCAGAGGAATTTTGTTGAAAAGTATGAGAAGAGCACTAGGTATTGATTCTGAATGTTATTTATGAAAATAATAATAGCTATTACTACTTCCCCTGAGATAATTTTTCTCAAGCAATGTGTTCATTATATTTCTGCGGATGGATTAATAATGATAATAATTAACTATCTGCTATGTGGCTTCTCAAGGAAGGTATTATTCCACTTTATATTTTACAGATGAGTAAATCGAAACTCGAAGAAATTAAGTGATTTGCCCAAAGTCTTTTAGCTAGTTACTGGAAAGCAGGATATGAACCACTTCTTTCCCTTCAATCTTTCCTAGCATCAGCGTCTTTTCCAATGAGTCAGTTCTTTGCATTAGGTGCCCAAAATATTGGAGTTTCAGCTTCAATGCTGAAGGTGAAGGCAGGAGGAGAAGGGGATGACAGAAGATGAGATGGTTGGATGGCATCCCCGACTCAGTGGACATGAGTTTGAGTAGGCTCTGGGAGTTGGTGATGGACAGGGAGGACTGGTGAGCTGCAGTCCATGGGGTCACAGGGAGTCATACATGACTGAGCGACTGAACTGAACTGAAACATTTCTATCTGACCACCAAAACTACTTCTCATTGCAGTAGAAAATAAAACAAACTTAAGAGTGATAAAAAGGACCCTTGAATATTCAAAAAGTTTGGTACTAGAAACTACAACCTAGAGACTTCCCTGGTGGTCCAGTAGCTAAAACTCCATGCTTCCAATGAAGGGGACCTAGGCTTCTATCCCCAGGCAGGGAACTAGATCCAACAGGCACAACCAACAGTTGGCATGCTACGACTAAAGACCCCACACACCACAAGGAAGGCGGAAGAGCCCATGTGCTACAACTAAGACCTGGTGCTGCCAAGCAAATGAATAAACTTCAAAAAAAATTCACAGTCTACCATTCACTGGGCATTGGCCCTATGCCAAATACTATTCTAAGCATTTTATATATCTCATCTCAACAACCGTGGGAAGTATGGACAAGCATTATATCCATTGTACAGATGAGGAAACGGAAGCAGAATGTTACGCTTCATGAGGAAAAGAATTGTATCTGTCTTGGTCCCTCTTTTATCATAGCATTATTCTAGGATATAGCAGGCACTAGTCAGGTGAATTATTTGAATGTTTAGTCACAAAATACCTAATACATACTATCTGTCTTGTTCATAATAAGATCCCTACCTAGTATCTAGCATAGTTTTGGCATATAGTGTACATTCATTGATTAAATAAACAAAATATTATATTCATATAATATTTAATTTTCTATTAATATACTTAACATGTGGTGTCAATCTGTTTTGCATTCAGTGCATATAAAGGAGATATAGTAATCAGGACTTTGGGGTTGCAAACGACAGAAACTGAGCACAAACTAGCTCAAGAGAAGAAGAAAAAGGAGAGTAAAGACAGGACAGAAGGAAGAAAGCAATGCATGTCACTATAAAGTTCCGGTGTGGACTTCAGGTAGGGCTGTATCCAGGACCTCAGTCAATAGCATCAAGACCATTTAAATGCATTTAAGTTTTTCCTTTCATAGTCTCTCCCATAGGATTACAAGATCCTCTGCTGCTGCTGCTGCTAAGTTGCTTCAGTCGTGTCCGACTCTGTGTGACCCCATAGACGGCAGCCCACCAGGCTCCCCCATCCCTGGGATTCTCTAGGCAAGAATACTGGAGTGGGTTGCCATTTCCTTCTCCAATGCATGAAAGTGAAAAGTGAAAGTGAAGTCGCTCAGTCGTGTCCGACCCTCAGCTACCCCATGGACTGCAGCCTACCAGGCTCCTCCGTCTATGGGATTTTCCAGGCAAGAGTACTGGAGTGAGGTGCCATTGCCTTCTCCAACAAGATACTGTAGGTTATATCATTCTTATAACTAATACTCACTATATAGTACAAGGACCAGGAAGAACTCAAGAATATACCAGCTGGAATCACAAATCCATCCCTGAACTAATAATGAAGCTAAGGGAATCGGTGCGCTGATTAGAGAGGTCTGGTTATATGCCCTTCTGTGAAAGGAAGATCACTTTTCCTCCCAAATAACATGAAATAAGTTCTCTCCGAAAAACAAGTTTTGATTGTTTGATGAAGCAGGGAGGGGAAGCCATGTTGGGCAAAATCTCTGGCTGCCACATTCACTAGCAAGAAAAGGTCCGATTCCCTTCATGGGATCTGAGGTCTCAGGAGTCAGACTCCTGTAGCTACAGATTTCTTCCTATCAGCCTCCTTCAGCCGGGGTCTAGGCTCCCTGGGGATGCAGCCCTGAGAACCAAAGTACCTTCAGGCAAGCCCCTTCCCAGGCCCTTTCCAGTCCTAGCCCTGCCTCCACAGACTCCCAAATGGGGCTCTTCTCCTGGTGTGCAATGCAGCTGTATAACACAATTGTACACTGGGAGAGAGGTGCCATTCTTCCAGCCCCTGGAGACAAGGCCCTCCAACTCCTGCGCTCATCAGTCCTACTCAGTATGTCCACACTCCATTTCCCTGGCTTCCTGCTCTAGGTGCATATTGCCCCCTACCCCAGTGCCATTTTCCAGCCCTCTATCATGGACCTTCCCGTGCTACATGACAAGGATAAACCAGAGAGTGCAAGCACATCAGTCATAGTCTGGCAATGGGGATGAAAGATGAACTCAGTTCTCACTCATCATCACAAAACCAGTAATGTGTGCAGAGAAGTCAGGGCCATTTATGGGGGGCTATGATTTGCAACAGACTAAATGACACATTTGCAATCACTCCCACATGGCTGCCAAGAGGAGAGCAGAGCCATTTGAGTCCCCATCAGCACTAGATTCTCTTCCCCGTGCATGGATTCTGACAACCACAATAACACTTAGTACCTCAATTGCACAACTTCTAAATGGGGCAAAGCAGAGCTTAATTTTACATTCAGTGGTGCAAGAAACTTCAAAGTTACTTCAAATCTCTGATGCAATCGCTTGACAAAGAAACTGCTTATCAGGGTGTACAGTCCT
Organism: Oreotragus oreotragus; assembly: GCA_006410675.1. Lineage (NCBI taxonomy): Eukaryota > Metazoa > Chordata > Mammalia > Artiodactyla > Bovidae > Oreotragus > Oreotragus oreotragus. Next base: position 42,826 of record SJYX01015061.1, on the reverse strand, counting down.
GGCCCAGAGTGTTCAAAAGGATGGTAGAAAGCATTCTATCCAGTGGCTATAAACTGGCAGCCTCTCAGCTGATTATGATTCACAAACATGTTCTGTTGGGTTCTGGCAATGTTTACAAATAAGGAAATTTCAGCTTTTAAAAATCCAGAATCCTCACTTATCTTGAATTCAAAAGATTAGACAGATTAAGTGCATAATCCATCATGGTAGCTGTCAGCTGAGACAGAAGTTGGAGCTCCTCCATTCAGGTGGGTGGAAACTCACTAGTTCTCCACACTCGCCACCACTCCCTATTGGCATCCAGTTACATTATCCATAACCCCCCTCATAGGAATCGGCACCTGCAGCTCCTGTCTAGGCCTTTCATTTCACACCAGACTCTAAGGAGGCTCAAAATGGTAGAATGACTTGGCCAATTCAGACTAGAACTCTGTTTTTGTTATTGTTTTTAAATAATTTGTTGACTTTTCTTATCTTAAATTATCATACAGCAAAATTGACTTTTTTGTACAGTTCCATAAATTTTAATGCATATATATATTCATGTGATAGTGAGTGAAAGTATGAGTTTCTCAGTCATGTCTGACTCTTTGCAACCCCATGGACTATAGCCTGCCAGACTCCTCTGTCCATGGAATTCACAAGACAAGAATACTGGAGTGGGTTGCCACTTCCTCCTCTGGAGGAAACTTCCAGGCCCAGGGATCGAACCCGGGTCTGCTGCATTGCAGACAGATTCTTTACCATCTGAGCCACAGACAAAGCACATGTATAGAGGTCATGTAACCTTTACCCAACCAGGACACAGAATGGTTCCATCACCCCCAAAATCTGGCTCACGTCACCCCTTTACTGTCACTCCCTCCTGCCACCCCAAGCCTGGAAACCACTGATCTGTTCTCCATCACGACAGTTTTATCTTGCAAATCTATCAGAAAAGTGGAGTCATACATGGTATAACCTTTAATACAGGCTTCTTAGAAGTAGCATAGTGGCTGAAAGAAGCACTTGAGATTTTTGGTGTATTGGTAGTTCATTCCTGTTTATTCCTGAATGATTTTCCTCTCTATGGATATACTATAGTTGGTTTATAGACTGAACATTTTTACTCAAAGTTCAGAGGGGTTTTTTGAGATGTCAGGCAGTGGGGGTGCTGGTTCAAGTTGGATGAAAGTTGAGTGCTAACTTTTCAGAAATGATGCCAGCCAATTGGCTTCCCTGGTGGCTCAGTGGTTAAAGCGTCTGCCTACAAAGCAGGAGACCTAGGTTCAATCCCTGGGTCAGGAAGATCCCCTGGAGAAGGAAATGGCAACCCACTCCAGTATTCTTGCCTGGAGAATTCCATGGACGGAGGAGCCTGGTGGGCTACAGTCCACGGGGTCACAAAGAGTTGGACACGATTGAGCGACTTCACTTTCAGTTGTTGAATAAGCTATTAAAAAGTTAAATCAAAAGTAAAGGTAATAATTACTCAAAGCTTGTCACATTCTAATTAAGCTAGTTCAGTTTACTACACTCTAAGCTGTGAGATTGCTGTATCTATCGTATCTATGTGGTGGGAAAACTGCACAATGATGTACAATGTCCCTACTTAGTGTTCAGTGACATCATGTTGATGTCATTAAATCCATTTACCAGGACACCATGGCTTTAAGCTCTAAGAACCAAGACTCTCCTACAGAAAATCCTTACCCATTTCCTCACCCACTTTTCTTACCTGTCCCAGACCCCCACCCTAGTTTTTCTTATGGATTCAATTTGGGTAAAGAAAGTTCCCTTGGGGAAAAGACAGGGGCACAGAGCTAGACAGCAGAAACCTGACATACTACACTTGGCCTGAAAGCAGCTACAGGACAGTGCAGTGGGACGTGCCTTGAGCTGGAGGGAAGATGTCCGGGGATTGCTCTCCCCCTACAGGGGTGTGGTGCAGGCCTTTTTTCCTGCCTCCCCATCTTTTCCTGCAGCACAAATCCCAGTTGGGAAGATCTTCTACCCAACCTCATGCCTCGTCCAACTCCTCCCGGTACTGGATCTCTTCAGTAAAAGGAAGGAGCCAGTGAGTCAGAGCTTTCAAATGGCCACCTGCAGGTCCCCTGCTTCAAAGGCACACCTCCCAGGGATCTCCAGGATGAGCAGGCAAAGATGAAGTGATGGGACAGGGAGCCTTGGACCCCCCACTTCCTCCTTCCACTGAAGCCCCCTGGCTTTTATACTCCACTTTAATGTTTTATAAATGAAAGACCAGCGCAAGATTTCCTTTGAAAATGGTTTCTGCTGATAAAAGGAAACTAAAACTTTTTGAACATTAACCCTGAAGCATCTTTAATCTGAGCTATAGCAAAAGCCTCCTAAGTGGTCTCCCATTTTCTACTCTTGCGACCTCCCTTCTCCCCGCTCCCCCTTCCTGTCCCCTCCTCTCCCAACACACACAGAGAGCAGAAGCAGCAGCAGCCTCGGTGGTCCTGCTAAAATGCAGATCAAACCATGCCGCTTTTCTCCTCAGAACCCTGACAGCTTCCCTTAGTGCTCAGGATAAACCCCGAAGTCTTTAACAGGCTCCACAAGATTCCACAGGGTCTGGCCTCAAGTGCTGACTCTGACGTCATTGTCTCTCACTCTCTACACTTCCCACTCACCCGGCCTCCATCCTGCCCCTCACAGGCACCAAGCATGTTCAAGCACATGGACCTTTGCACATCTTTCTGGAATGCTCTTCCCCTGAGTATCCACATTGTTACCCCCTCAAACATAGGGCCAATGTCACCATCAGTGAAGCCTTCTCAAGCCTTCTCAAGTCCCCCTGTCAAAACTGGTCCTTTTCACTATAATTTTTTCTCTCCTCGACCTAAAATATACATTTCATAATTTAAAAACTAAGCCATGTTCATTTCAGAGACCGCAGAAAATATGAAAAAGTACAAATAAGACAATAAAAAAAATCCATTACTATAAGCCCAGAGATAGTTAACATTCTACTGTATTTTTTTCTAGCATTTATCTTTTCCTTTCTTTTGGTCTTATTCTTTTTCACTGTTAATTGTGCATAGAATGAAATAACCAACAAGATCTACAAAGCTTACTGTGAAAAGCAAGTTTCCTAACCTTCCACAGTTCCTACTGAAGCCCACCACCGGCAACGACTTTAACAACTGCTATTTTAAAAAATTAACAAATTGGACTTAATTAAACTTATTAATAAAATATTTTCACAGCAAAGGAAAATAACAACAAAATGAAAAGACAACCTACAGAATGGGAGAAAATATTTGCAAACAATGCATATATTAACTGACACAGGGTTAATATCCAAAAATACATAAACAGCTTATACAACTCAATATTTTTAAAAATTCAATCAAAAAATGGGCAGAAGATCCAAACAGACATTTTTCCAAAGACAACATACAGATGACTAACAGGAACCTGAAAAGATGTTCAACATTATTAGATCATCATTAGAGAAATGCAAATCAAAACCACAATGAAGTACCTCACACTGGTCAATGGCTGTCCTCAAAAAGTATACAAACAATAAATGCTGGAAAGGGCATAGAGAAAAGGGAACCCTTGTACACTGTTGGTGGGAAATGGAAATTGGTACAGACATTACAGAAAACAGTATGAAAATGCCTTTAAAAACTAAAGGTATGGTGTAGCAATTTCAGAGAAGGCAATGGCACCCCGCTCCAGTACTCTTGCCTGGAAAATCCCATGGGTGGGGAGCCTGGTGGGCTGCAGTCCATGGGGTCACTAGGAGTCGGACACGACTGAGCGACTTCACTTTCACTTTTCACTTTCATGCATTGGAGAAGGAAATGGCAACCCACTCCAGTGTTCTTGCCTGGAGAATCCCAGGGACGGCGGAGCCTGGTGGGCTGCTGTCTATGGGGTCGCACAGAGTCGGACACGACTGAAGTAACTTAGCAGCAGCGGCAGTAGCAATTTCACTCCCAGGTACATATCTGGAAAAAAATGAAAACTCTAATTCAAAAAGATACATCCATCCAATGTTCAATGTTCATTGCAGTGCTGTTTACAATAGACAAGACATGGAAGCAACCTAGTCTCCATCAACAGATGAATGGATTAAAAAGATATGGTCCATATATACAATGGAATACTACTCAGTCAAAAAAACAGAATGATATATTGCCATTTGCAACAATGTGGATGGCTCTAGAGAATATTATACTTAGTGAAATGTCAGACAGACAAAGGTAAATACTATATGATATTATTATATGTAGAATCTAAAAAATAATATAAATGAATGTCTATAGCAAAACAGAAACAGACTCACAGACATAGAACACAAATTTATGGATACCAAAGGGGAGAGAGAGACGGGGAAGGACAAATTAGGAGTACAAGGTTAACATACACAAACTACTATACATAAAATAGACTAGCAACAGGGATCTACTGCACAGCACAGGGCATGATATCCAGTGTCCTGTAAAATCTATAATGGAATATATCTATTAAAAAAAACTGATTCACTGTGTTGTACACTTGAAACTAAAAAAAATATTCAGTTCAATTCAGTTCAGTCGCTCAGTTGTGTCTGCCTCTTCACGACCCCATGGACCACAGCACGCAAGGCTTCCCTGTCCATCACCAACTCCCAGAGTCTACTCAAACTCTTTGAGGCGGTGATGCCATCCAACCATATTATTCTCTGATGTCCCCTCCTCCTCCTGCCTTCAATCTTTCCCAGCATCAGGGTGTTTTCAAATGAGCCAGGTCTTTGCATCAGGTGGCCAAAGTATTACAGTTTCAGCGTCAACATCAGTCCTTCCAATGAACAGCCAGGACTGATTTCCTCTAGGATGGACTGGTTGGATCTCCTTGCAGTCCAAGGAATTCTCAAGAGCCTTCTCCAACACCACAGTTCAAAAAGCATCAATTCTTCGGCTCTCAGCTTTCTTTACAGTCCAACTCTCACATCTATACACGATTACTGGAAAAACCATAGCCTTGACTAGATGGACCTTTGTTGACAAAGTAATGTCTCTGCTTTTTAATATGCTGTCTAGGTTGGTCATAACTTTCCTTCCAAGGAGTAAGTGTCTTTTAATTTCATGGCTACAGTCACCATCTGCAGTGATTTTGGAGCCCTCCGCCAAAAAAAATAAAGTCAGCCACTGTTTCCAAATATATTTGCCTTGAAGTGATGGGACCGGATGCCATGACCTTAATTTTCTGAATGTTGGACTTTAAGCCAACTTCTTCTCTTCTCTTTCCCTTTCATCAAGAAACTCTTTAGTTCTTCTTCACTTTCTGTCATAAGGGTGGTGTCATCTACGTATCTGAGGTTATTGATATTTCTCCCTGCAGCCTTGATTCCAGCTTATGCTTCATCCAGCCCAACATTTCTCATGATGCTGTGGAAAATTCTGAGAGAGATGGGAATACCAGACCACCTGACCTGCCTCTTGAGAAACCTGTATGCAGGTCCGAAAGCAACAGTCAGAACTGGACATGGAACAACAGACTGGTTCCAAATAGGAAAAGGAGTACGTCAAGGCTGTATATTGTTACCCTGTTTATTTAACTTATGCAGAAGTTAAATAAATCACAAGAAATCCTGGGCTGGAGGAAGCATTAGCTGGAATCAAGATTGCTGGGAGAAATACCAATAACCTCAGATACACAGATGACACCACCTTTATGGCAGAAAGTGAAGAAGAACTAAAGAGCCTCTGGATGAAAGTGAAAGAGGAGAGTGGCTTAAAGTTCAACATTCAGAAAACTAAGATCATGGCATCCGGTCCCATCACTTCATGGCAAATAGATGGGGAAACAGTGGAAACAGTGGCTGACTTTATTTTTCTGGGCTCCAAAATCACTGCAGATGGTGATTGCAGCCATGAAATTTAAAGACACTTACTCTTTGGAAGGAAAATTATGACCAACCTAGATAGCATATTACAAAGCAGAGACATTACTTTGTCAGAAAAGGTCCGTCCAGTCAAGGCTATGGTTTTTCCAGTGGTCATGTATGGATGTGAGAGTTGGACTATAAAGAAAGCTGAGTGCCTAAGAATTGATGCTTTTGAATTGTGGTGTTGGAGAAGACTCTTGACGGTTCCTTGAATTGCAAGGAGATGCAACCAGTCCATCCTAAAGGAGATCAGTCCTGGGTGTTCATTGGTAGGACTGATTTTGAAGCTGCAACTCCAATACTTTGCTACCTGATGTGAAGAGCTGACTCATTTGTAAAGACCCTGATGCTGGAAAAGATTGAGGTCAAGAAGAGAAGGGGACGACAGAGGATGAGATGGTTGGATGGCATCACCAACTCAATGGACGGGTTTGAATAATCTCCAGGAGTTGGTGATGGACAGGGAGGCCTGGCCGTGCTGCGGTTCACGGGGTCGCAAAGAGTTGGACGTGACTGAGTGAGTGAACTGAACTCTGCATATAAGTTAAATAAGCAGGGTGACCACATACAGCCTTGATGTACTCCTTCCCCTGTCTGGAACCAGTCTGTTGTTCCATGCCCAGTTCTAACTGTTGCTTCCTGACCTGCATACAAATTTCTCAAGAGGCAGGTCAGGTGGTCTGGTATCCCCATCTCTTTCAGAAAACATTACAAATCAATTAAACTTCACAGTTTTTTAAAGTAATACAAAAACAAAACAAAAAATAAATTAATTAAAAATTTAAAACCACGTTTCAGCATTGTCTGTTGATTTCCACTATGGAAATCAGGTGAGGCTTCTCTGGTGGCTCAGCTGGTAGGGAGCCTGCCTACAGTGCGGGAGACCTGAGTTCGATCCCTGGGTTGGGAAGATCTCCTGGAGAAGGGAACAACTACCAACTCCAGTATTCTGGCCTGGAGAATTTCATCTGCTGTATAGTCCATGGGGTAACAGAGCCAGACACAACTGAGCGACTTTCACTTCACTTCATGGAAGGTGAGAAATTAGCTTCTCTCTTTCCACTTCCCTTACCACACACCACATACTTTCTGTCTCTTTCTTCCTAATATATACTACTTTGGGGTAGGTCAACAGTGAATTATATAACTATGCAAATGCTTGAATCCTGTGTGTGTGTGTGTGTGTGTGTGTGTGTGATGTCATGTCCACTCTGTGCGACCCTGTGGACTATGACCCACCAGGCTCTTCTATCCATGGGGATTCTCCAGACAAGAATACTGGAGTGGGTTGCCCTTTCCTCCTCCGCCGGGGGATCTTCCCGACCCTTGGATCAAACCCACTTCTCTTGCGTAGCCAGCGTTGGCAGGTGGATTCTTGACCACTAGCACCACCTAGGAAGCCTTGAATCATACGGTGCTATATTATTACTTTTTTCTTTCCAATTATCTCTGTTTTTCCTGGAGTTACTACCTGTATAGTTTGCTGTTTTATTGTTTCTTTTGTTCTGTTTTACATCAGTAATAAGAACCAAAAATCATGAGTTGCCTGTTTCTTGAAGCACTTTCCTCCCTTCATCTTGCGACATAGTGAGTGAAGTGAAGTCGCTTAGTCGTGTCCGCCTCTTTGCGACCCCATGGACTGTAGCCTACCAGGGTACTCTGTCCATGGGATTCTCCAGGCAAGAATACTGGAGTGGTTTGCCATTTCCTTCTCCAGGGGATCTTCCCGACCCAGGGATTGAACCCAGGTCTCCTGCACTGCAGGCAGACGCTTTAACCTCTGAGCCACAGGGAAGCCCCATGGCCCAGTCTAAATGGTTTCCCTGTGTATCTGCAACACAGATGACTTCTTGGAATTTCTCTTCACCATCATTCTAGTCATATTCTCTTTCCCAACCCTGATATCTTTATTTTCCTTGGTTTATTCTGTTGTTCTGGTGGAGCACATGCTGCAAACACTTCCTAAGAAAGGCTGCATGAAAGATACATTATTTTTAAGAATCTGTAAGCTGAAAATGCTTCTGTTCTAGCCTTACAACTCAGATAATTTGTCTGGAAGTAGAATCATTTTTCAGAAATCATTTTTCTTCCAAATTCTGAAGGCACTGCACCACTGTCTTTCAGCTCCCAAAGTTTTCTCAGTAGAAACCACACTGATTAATGATCCTTTGTAAGCGATGTATTTTTGCTCTCTGGAAGCTTCAGGCTCCTTCTCTGGCTTAGTGCTCTGAAAGTTCATGACAATATAAGTGTAGGACTCTTTTCACCCATTTTGCAATTGTAATGGGCACTTGGTGGCCTTTTCAATCTGGAAACTCATTATTTTTTTTAATTCTAGCAATGTCTATTGAATTCTTTCTTTGACAATCCCCTTCTCCCTTGTGTCTTTTTTCTCTCTTTCTGAAATCCCTATTATATGGACCTCCTGGGCTACTTTTCTAATTTTTTCATCTTTCTCTCCTAGATATCCACCTCTTTGTCTTTTTATTCTGTTCTTAAGAGGTTTCTTCAAGTCTCCAGTTATTCTACTGTGGTTTTAGTTTTTGCCATCATATTTTCAATTTCCAACAGCTCTTTTTTCTCTGAATATTACTTTTTATACAGCATTCTGTTCTTTTCTCAGGGTTGCAGTATCTTTTATCTCTCTGAATATTCATTGAGAATTTTCTCCCTCCCTCTGCCTTTGTCTTACAGGTTTTCTTCTCCCTGCACAGTCTGTTTCCTCCAACTTGTTTTTTTCTGCACATTTGGCTTTTATTTGGTCTTTCTTATTAGAACTTTTCCTCAGATATCTGGTAATCCTTGGCCATCTGCTCCTCTGAGGATCAGGGAACTAAACTGCTGATTGGAAGCTCTGTGTGCACAGGTGGGGCTTGCTGACTAAAGAGTTTCACTACATACTGCGATCAGACTGCACACTTTGACTGGAAAACTCCAATATCACTGTCCTCGGGTCTTTCTTGAGATAGTCAGACTCTCCAGAGAAAACTTTTCCAAACCCCTGCTGGAGCACATAGGCCTGGCTGCCCTACTCACAAGGAGAGAGGGCCTCAGCATGCAGTACACATGTACCCATTTAATCCCCTATTTGAATCCGGTCAGTTTGCCATCCTTTGCTGCCCAGGCAGTCTGCTGCAGGGACTAGAGCCCCAGTCTTCTGCCAGAGGTGCCCAGCTCTCCTCTGTGGAGAAAAGGAGGTGCTCTGAACTGATCCCCTTTATTTTATCTTCTGTCTTCTACATACACACACACCATTCCAGATAACCCGACACACCCATTGCCCACACTTTGGGAGGTGACTAGTGTAAACCAAGCTTTCTCCTTTACCCACTGAGGACGCAACTTTCTCAGGTTTGCCTTTTAGCTCCCATGCTTAGTCCTATCACCTCCTCTCCTGATTCCCTCATCCATGCATATCTAGGCCTTTAAAACAATGCCTTGCATTTCTCGGCCACTCCGTGGTTAAGACTCCATGTTTCTGCTGCAGGGGGCACAGGTTCAATCACTTAGTTGGTAAACTAACATCCCACATGCCACATGGCATGGCCACAAAAATAAGCAAATCAAAAGAGGATTTACTTCATTCTATGACGTCTCAGAAAGGAGTAAAAGGAGATATGTGTTTTCAATCTGACATTTGTGTCCAGGAACCCATAGTGTTTATCTGCTTATTTGTTTACTATCTATTTGCTCTCACCAGAATACGCACTCCGTGATGGCAGACTGGAATGCTTTGGTCACCCCTCTATCTTCAGACACTCCCAGAAGAGTGTCTGGTGCATACTAATTAAGTGTTGACCAATAAATGAATAAATGTAAGAAGGAAGGAATATTCCTCTGGCTCTATTTCTATTTTGTGAGTTTTTACTCCATTGCCCAAGTTTATTCTAACTTTCCTTCTCTTCAGCTATGCCCCTTTTTCCCAAAAGACTTCCCACATCACTGCTTACCAAACTTTATTCTTCCCCTGAAATTTTTTCTCTTTACTGACTCACTCCCAACTTTCCTTTTTACTACCTGGCATTGACTTCAGTCTCAATTTCCATGAAAGTGAAAAAAGTGAAAGTGTTAGTACTCAGTTGTATCCGACTCTTTGTGACTCCATGAACTGTAGCCTGCCAGGCTCCTCTGTCCATGGAATTCGCCAGGCAAGAATACTGGAGTGGGTAGCCATTCCCTTTCTCTAGGTGATCTTCCCAACCCAGTGATCAAACCCAGGTCTCCTGCATTGCAGGCAGATTGTTTACCTTCTGAACCACCATGAAGGAGATCGAATTTTCACTCAGTAAAACACACCCATTACATTTGTAGGAGCTGGGGAAACACAAGAGAGAGAATATTTGGTTCCTGCCTTCTCTGGAAAAACATAATTTAACTAACTCTTTTAAAATCAAGACTTCTATTAAGACACTAATCCAAGGTAGGTTTCAAAAAAAAAGAAACATCAAATTACCAGAATGCCAGGAGCAGGTGGGTTAATAAGCAAAGGCCTGGGGATGCAGAATCTGAGGGATTATTGGAAGGGACAGAGGACTAAGCTTCTAGACAAAGAAAGGCCAAATTAACACTCACAGCACTCACAGCCACTCTTATCCTTCCAACCCCTCCTCTCCTGTATCTCTTGTTTAAAAAAAAACAGGGCTAAATTGGAAAAGAAAAAAAATTGTTCATTTTTCGCTCATTAATAAGATGTTTCTTGAATTTTCTAGTATATTCTAATCCTAGGTAAGCAATTCAGCCATGGCATCTGCATCTGCTCTTATAAAGTTAGAGCCTAGTGTGAGATTCAGATTATAAACAAGTAAAAAACAAAATAAATAGTACAAACAGTAGCAGGTGCTCTGAGGGAAGTACATTGTGTTCAGTGATAGGAGATAACAAAGGGGACTTCCTTAGATGGGGGTGGGCCATGAAGGCTCCTCTGAGAAAGTGTAATGGACTTCTTGTTGATGCTGTGGCATTCTGAAGTTAATTTCCTACTTTTCCCAGCAAAAGTACTCTGTATCATTTTTGAAATTTCAGCTCTCTCCCATATTCAGCCATGCTATTAGATCATGTGGGGTCCCGCCCTCAGTTCCAAATAAAGGTCCCTGACTGGCTTAAGCAAGTCTGTTCCTGCCTTCATGTCCCTCCCAAGGTGATTGATTTAGACATGGGTTTGTGACACAATTTAGTCCAATGAGAGAAACTGAATCCTTGGACTTGAGCAGGAACCACCAGAAGAGAGCCTCTCTCTACTCCTGGAGATTGTGGTATGAGGATGTAAGTTTGAAACAGTGACAGCTATTTTGTGATCATGAGGAAAGAGCATCTGTAGAGTAAGTGAGAGAAACAGTCTTCAGTGACATAGGTTAAGCCTTTGTTGAAGCCAGAACTATTTCTGGACTTATTAGAAATAGGAGACTTCCCAGGTGGTGCTAGTGGTAAAGAACCCGCCTGCCAATGCAGGAAACATAAGAGATGAGGGTTGGATCCCTGGGTCAGGAAGAGCCCCTGGAGGAGGGCATGGCAACTCACCCCAGTATTCTTGCCCAGAGAATCCCATGGACACAGGAGCCTGGTGGGCTACAGTCCATAGGGTCACAAAGAATCAGGCATGACTAAAACGACCTGGCACACACATGCACAAATTCTTTTTATTATAACATTTTAGGTACCCTGAGTGGGATTTTCTAACTTGCAATTAAAACAATTGTTACTGCTAGAGAAGTGATATTTAACTAAAAACTGAGAAAGAACTAACCAAGAGAGAAGAGGACGTAGGAGCATTCCAGGCACAGGAACCAGCCCTAAGAAAGCACTGGAGAAAGAAAAATCTTAGTGTGTTCAGGGAATAAGTGGAGGCCAGTGTGGGAGCCACAGGATAAGAGAGTGAAATGGAGCCAGACTGGCAAGCAGGGAGTCATGGGACGGAATCTGCATGCTTAGATTTTATTCTAAGGAAATAGGAAATCCCACTCTGATTCGTGTTTCATGATAATGTGGTTGCTGAGTACAGAGTGGATTGGATGACTGGGCAGGGGCATAAATGTGAGAGGAATATTAGAAAGAGCCTCTGTAATTGTCTGGGCAAGAGAAGGTGGTTTCTTAGGCTAAGGTAGTGGTGGTGGGGATGGAACATAACAAAAAACAAGATAGTTCTTTAGTCATTTATTTAATTTACTTGTACATTTATATATTCAACCATAGAAATGAAGAATCTCTGTGTACCACTGTGTTAAAGTTCAAGACCTTAAGATGAAAATATACTTTTGCTATCCAAAAGAGACTTCTATCTAAAGGGAAACAACCAGGAAAATGATTATAACAACATAAAAAGAACTGTGATGGAAGTACTACAAGATGTACTGAGTGCATTGGAAAAGAAACCACTAATTTGGCCTGGGAAATTCAGGCATGGATTCTTTGAAGAAATAGAGACATAGGTTTAAGGAGTCTGTCAGATCAGCAAGGAGGATATTCTAGGCTGAATGTGAAAAGTGAAAGTGAAGTCGCTCAGTCATGTCCGAATCTTAGCGACCCCATGGACTGCAGCCTACCAGGCTCCTCTGTCCATGGGATTTTCCAGGCTAGAGTACTGGAGTGGGGGTGCCATTGCCTTCTCTGGCTCAGTCACTAAGTTATGTCCAAATCTCTACGCCATGACCTGCAGCACACCAGGCTTCCCTGTCCTTCACTATCTCCCGGTGTTTGCCCAAACTCATAATCACTGAGGATGGTGACTGCAGCCATGCAATTAAAACACGCTTGATCCTTGGGAAAAAAGGTATAGCAGAGACATCTCTTTGCCAACAAAGGTCTGTCTGGTCAAAGCTATGGTTTTCCAGCAGTCATCTATGGATGTGAGAGTTGGATTATAAAGAAAGCTGAATGCCAAAGAACCGATGCTTTTGAATTGTGGTTTTGGAGAAGACTCTTGAGAGTCTATTGGACTGCAAGGAAATCAAACTAGTCAATACTAAAGGAAATCAATTCTGAATATTCATTGGAAGGACTGAAGCTGAAGCTTAGGTTCCAATACTTTGGCCACTTGATGCAAAGACCCAACTCACTGGAAAAGAGTTTGTAGTCAAGGGAAAAAAAGTCAGGTATTTTTAGAGCTCCAATTGCAAATGATCAAGACCATCCCCTCCCCCCAAGAAAAATAAATGCAAAAAGGCAAAATGGTTGTCTGAGGCCTTACAAATAGCTGTGAAAAGAAGAGAAGCAAAAAGCAAAGGAGAAAAGGAAAGATATAAGCAACTGAATGCAGAGTTCCAAAGAATAGCAAGAAGAGATAAGAAAGCCTTCCTCAATGATCAATGTAAAGAAATAGAGGAAAACAATAGAAGGGGAAAGACTAGGGCTTTTTCTCTTTAAGAATATTAGAGATACCAAGGGACAGAAATGGTATGAACCAAACAGAAGCAGAAAATATTAAGAAGAGGTGGCAACAATACACAGAAAAACTATACAAAAAAGATCTTCATGACCCAGATAACCATGATGGTGTGATCACTCACCTAGAGCCAGACATCCTGGAATGTGAAGTCAAGTGGGCCTTAGGAAGCATCACTATTGAGGCCTTACAAATAGCTGTGAAAAGAAGAGAAGCAAAAAGCAAAGGAGAAAAGGAAAGATATAAGCAACTGAATGCAGAGTTCCAAAGAATAGCAAGAAGAGATAAGAAAGCCTTCCTCAGTGATCAATGTAAAGAAATAGAGGAAAACAATAGAAGGGGAAAGACTAGGGCTTTTTCTCTTTAAGAATATTAGAGATACCAAGGGACAGAAATGGTATGAGCCAAACAGAAGCAGAAAATATTAAGAAGAGGTGGCAACAATACACAGAAAAACTATACAAAAAAGATCTTCATGACCCAGATAACCATGATGGTGTGATCACTCACCTAGAGCCAGACATCCTGGAATGTGAAGTCAAGTGGGCCTTAGGAAGCATCACTATCACCAAAGCCAGTGGAGGTGACGGAATTCCAGTTGAGTTATTTCAAATCCTAAAAGATGATGCGGTTAAGGTGCTGCACTCAATACGCCAGCAAATTTGGAAAACTCATCAGTGGCCACAGGACTGGAAAAGGTCAGTTTTCATTCCAATCCCAAACAAAGGCAATGCCAAAGGATGTTCAAACTACCGCACAAGTACACTCATCTCATATGCTAGCAAAGAATGCTCAAAATTCTCCAAGCCAGGCTTCAACATTATGTGATCCATAAACTTCCAGATGTTCAAGCTGGATTTAGAAAAGACAAAGGAACCAGAGATCAAATTGCCAGCATCCGTTGGCTCACAGAAAAACAAGAGAGTTCCCAAAAACCATCTATTTCTGCTTTATTGACTACATCAAAGTCTTTGACTGTGTGGATCACCACAAACTGCGGAAAATTCTTAGAGAGACAGAAATACCAGACTACCTTACCTGACTCCTGCCTGAGAAATCTGTATGCAGGTCTAGAAACAACAGTTAGAACTAGAAATGGAACAACAGACTGGTTCTAAATAGGGAAAGGAATATGTCAAGATTGTATATTGTCATCCTGCTTATTTAACTTATATGCAGAGTATATCATGCAAAATGCCAAGCTGGGTGAAGCACAAGCTGGAATCAAAATTGCCGGGAGAAATATCAATAACCTCAGATATGCAGAAGACATCACGTTTATGGCAGAAAATGCAAAGGAACTAAAGAGCCTCTTGATGAAAGTGAAAGGGAGATTGGAAAACCTGGCTTAAAACTCAGCATTCAGAAAACGAAGATCATGGCATCTGGTCCCATCACTTCATGGCAAATAGATGGGGAAATAATGGAAATAGTGACAGACTTTATTTTTCTGGGCTCCAAAATCACTGCAGATGGTTACTGCAGCCATGAAACTAAAAGACGCTTGATCTTTAGAAGAAAAGCTATGACCAAGCTAGACACCATATTAAAAAGCAGAGATATTACTTTGCCAACAAAACTCCGTCTAGTCAAAGCTATGGTTTTTCCAGTAATCATGTATGGAGGTGAGAGTTGGACCACAAAGAAAGCTGAGTGCCAAAGAACTGATGCTTTTGAACTGTAGTGTTGGAGAAGAGTCCAACTCTTGAGAGTCCTTTGGACTACAAGGAGGTCAAACCAGTCAATCATAAATGAAATCAGTCCTGAATATTCATTGGAAGGACTGATGCTGAAGCTGAAACTCCAATACTTTGGCCACTTGATGCAAAGAACTGACTCACTGGAAAAGACCCTGATGCTGGGAAAGATGCAGGAGGAGAAGGATACAACAGAGGATGAGATGTTTGGATGGCATCACCGACTCAACAGACATCAGTCTGAGCAAGCTTCACGAGTTAGTGATGGACAGAGAAGCCTGGCATGCTGCAGTCCATGGAGTCATGTTGCAAGAGTCAGACATGACTGAACAACTGAACTGAACTGAACTGCAAAGACGGACCATGATAGAAACAGTAGTGATCACCAAACATTCCCTGCATTTCCCAGGCCCTTTGCAGCTAAGTGACAAACTCGGGCAAATGGACTTTCAAGATGAATCTCAGAAGAGTTCGTGGCCACCTTCCAGGTCTCTCTTTCTCCTCCATGACAATCATGGAGGAAATGTGATAAAATGGAAATGTCACATGTCAAAGTAGCCTGGATCTCTGAGTTACTGCATGGAGAATAGTTCCTCTGGAGAATCATCCAAACTTGCAACAGACCTTGTATAAATAAGAAATAAATCTTTGTTGTGTTAAGCCACTGAGAATTTAAAGTTGTTTGCTAATGTCATAACTTAGCATGACTAATTATATAGAGTAATGGGGATAAGATGACAGAAGGGCAGGGGTCAGACTACAGACAGACATGTCTGCCAAGTGCCTCAAGCAAAGATTGCACTTCATCTTGCAGGGATTTAAAAATCACCAAAGAATAGAGATGAATATGAGACCATTCTGGCAGCAGGGGGATGGAAGAATGGATGAATACTTGGGTTTGGGCCTTGAAGGGGAGAATTCTTAAAGGCAGAGAAATTATAAAAGAGGTGTTGAAATAGTACAGGAGAGAGATGATGACAGCGTGAACTAAGGGCAATGGTACAGTACAGAAAGGAGTGTGTAATTTTGGTGGATATTTTAAGAGGGAAAATCCAGAGACTGAATTAGTGACTATTCACTGGGCACAGAGTTAGAGGAAACAAAAGAGGGAATCTTTGACTCCATTAAGCCTCTGCTTCCTTAGCCCTGATAACAAGCCACCTTAATCACTATGAGTCCAACCACTGTTCAGTTCAGTCTCTCAGTCCTGTCCAACTCTTTACAACCCCCTGGACTGCAGCATGTCAGGCTTCTCCGTCCATCACCAACTCCCGGAGCTCACTCAAACTCATGTCTATTGAGTCGGTGATGCCATCCAACCATCTCATCCTCTGTCCAAGAGAGGACCAGAAAGAAGAGCTTAGGGAGAAGCTCTTCTTCTTAAGTGGTTCCAAGGCAAATGGAAACACTTGGCCTTGAGGCAGAGGAGCCAGGGGACTAGGTCTGGTCCCTTTGATTGGTTGATTCATTGTATTTCTCTAGACTTCAGTTTCCTGGAGGCATCAGACTTAAACATTTCCAATGTCTCTTTCCATTTTAATGCCATAACTCTCAAAAAGGAAACAGAGGAGCAAAGGAAAGGATAGAAGAGGAAGAAGGCAAGTGAAGAGTTCAGCTACGACTAACAAGGAAAGAAAGGAAGAAAAGAGAAAAAAAAAAACAAGTGTGGTTGCTCAAAACGGGATTCTCAGAGCCTGGGTTACCCCAGCAACCCATCTGTTCATCTCTGCCAATATTCAGTTACATGGTATGGATTTTGTCTCAGCTAACATGTCATTGTTTTTGCTTACTGAATTTGTATTTTTAGTTGCAACTATTATGATTATCCATAATTGACCCCCCAAAATGGATCAATGGCTCAAAAGTGGTGGTGATGAAAATTGTCATGCAAATACCATGACTCAGGATAACATCTTAAATATAAAGAACAGATTTAAGGACAAATGAAGGGAGGTGATGCAGTACATGCTAGGAGAAGTGAAAATATGATTGTGATGATCAAGTTAAGAGAAAACGAAGTCTGTAAGTCAAAAATAGAAAGTTTGACCAGAAAAAATATCTGAAAACCGAATTGTATTCAACTGGTGATACATGTTCCTCTAGACCTCCAGGGTGGCCTCTTTTATAAAAAAAATGTTTTCCAGTAACAGTAGGAAGCTATGAAAGCTTCAGTGCTGTTTTCCAACACAGTACAATGACTTCTCGGATAGAACAAAGAGGTTTTTCCAAAACAAGTGCAAGCACTGTAGTGTTTCCCAGTACACACCTGATGAATTGTATTGCTCCAAGTGATGGAGCAGCGAAAACTGCCAGAGGCATCATAAAGGATTCACTCCTTATAGAAAAGGAGGTATATGCTGTACTACTGCCAAAAGTTTGTTAAAACCGGCTACAAAGGGAATGATAAATATTACACCTGGAAAGAAAGCAGAACTATCAGGAAATTTTCTTTATCAAAGAACATCGGAAAATGTTGCAAAATGTCAACCAAATATAATGTGTGAGAAAGGTGGTATCGTCTCTGTGCAGACATTTCACTTTATATATGGACAAAACTCAGTTCTGGTGTGGGGCACGTGTATGCAAAGAGACATGCTTTATGACTTCCTCCCTGCAAAATCTTTTTTTTAAAAAACAGCTTTATTGAGATATGATTCATATTCCATACAGTTCACCCACTTATAGCATACAAAGTCATTGGCTTTGATATACTACATTATGGGTCTTTTAAAGATTGTGATAAAAAGTGTATATAATATAAAACTTGCCGTTTGAACCATTTTAGGCATATAATGCAGGGGCATTGGATGCCTTTACAATGTTGTGCAACATCACCACTATCTACAGGACTCTTTTTTTACTGAGATACAATCAACTTGCTGTCTTTCTGCTAGAATCCACAAGCTATATTTTAGAAGATATATAAATCTCACTGCAGACAGTATTGCCTTGTTACAGAAACCTAAGGGTTGATACTGTAACTCTCCTACTGCCATAAACTCCACAAGGAATCTTTTCCCACCATTGATACCACCAGTACCATGGGCCTTACCTGGTCATATAGCCCAAGCCTCTAATGGCCGCAGAATTCTTTTTCTGCTCTAGGCACCAGTCAGAGCTGACAGCCTTGACTATAGTTCACTATATGATACAGTTCACTATACGAACTAGAGCAGAACCCCCAGGTTTGGAATAAGCAGTCTCCAGAATCAGAAGAGCCTACCAAGAGTCGTGCATTAGCTTCCTTCTTGGTGCCTGGAGGCTCATGATGTAATCAGTTGTCCTTTACTTTTGAGGGGATATCCTGACCCACCCCAGAGAAGTAGAAGCCTCTAAATATGTTACTGATGAGGTGGGTCTCTGAATCTTTGTAGTGTTTATCTCCCACTTGGAAGTGTATATGCTTTACCAAGGTGACTTTTTCTGATCTGATTAGCATATGTGATATTCCATGGGATGTCCAGACAAATAAGACTATTTTATGACAGAAGACAGGAGAATTAACTGAGACAAAACCACGAACGAATGTTCTTGTCCTTTCCAAGTCAAGGCAAGTTATTTCTGATTCTCTTTCCTAGTAGAGTCGACAGCCTTTGCCAGAGCNCGAACTAGAGCAGAACCCCCAGGTTTGGAATAAGCAGTCTCCAGAATCAGAAGAGCCTACCAAGAGTCGTGCATTAGCTTCCTTCTTGGTGCCTGGAGGCTCATGATGTAATCAGTTGTCCTTTACTTTTGAGGGGATATCCTGACCCACCCCAGAGAAGTAGAAGCCTCTAAATATGTTACTGATGAGGTGGGTCTCTGAATCTTTGTAGTGTTTATCTCCCACTTGGAAGTGTATATGCTTTACCAAGGTGACTTTTTCTGATCTGATTAGCATATGTGATATTCCATGGGATGTCCAGACAAATAAGACTATTTTATGACAGAAGACAGGAGAATTAACTGAGACAAAACCACGAACAAATGTTCTTGTCCTTTCCAAGTCAAGGCAAGTTATTTCTGATTCTCTTTCCTAGTAGAGTCGACAGCCTTTGCCAGAGCGATGACCACGTATCATATACCCGAGGCCACGCTAATCTGTTTGATAAAGAAATTGCATTCGGGACTACTAATTGGTTAAATTTACAGTGGTCCACTGTCATTTCTCAGGATCCATCTGTGGAGTTCAGGTGCCAGACTGGTGTAGTACATGTGATATGATGGGGACTTCCACCTGGAGTCTTTAAGGGTGGTAGTAATATCTGCTCTTAGCCCCCAGGATGTAGTATTTTTAATTTTCTCTCTTGTTGGTGGGCAGGGTGAAGAGAGGTCATTTCAGGACCTGCCATTTGATCTTCCCACAACCATATCTCTCTCCACAAACCAAGAATCCAGTGTGGGGATTGTGCCAATGACCAAGTATGTCCGTTCCAGTTACATATTCAGGGACTGAGAAATGATCACTGAGTGTGTCCACAGATCTAGGGAAGTCACCGTGAGCCGGATGGGGACCAGGACCCCATTTATCACCTACCTCTCATACTCCCCAGGTAACAGCGGCAACTCTGACTCTGCGTTCAACAGTCCTTGAAAATGTTTGGATATTTCCCTCATGGGCCCCTCTGAGGCAGGACAGGGACAAATCACTCCTGAATACATGGAGAGGGGATCTGAACTCTCCCTCCACTAGATGTGCGTGTGCCTGGTTTAAAAATTGATTCACATTCGAAACTGGGCAAGGGGATCATGAATTTTTATTGGAACAATGACTCTCAGCCTCGTGATCATCCACCCATGATTTCTTTAAAGCAGTACACTTATGAGCTGCCCATCTATTTTGCCTAAAATAGATTTTCTAAAGAAAACCGAGCATGGTTAACTATCTTTAGAGCAATCTGTAGGTGAGACCCCTTGCTGCTGCTGCTGCGGCTGCTGCTGCTGCTCCTGCTAAGTCGCTTCAGTCGTGTCTGAAGCTGTGCGACCCCATAGATGGCAGCCCACCAGGCTCCCCCGTCCCTGGGATTCTCCAGGCAAGAACACTGGAGTGGGTTGCCATTTCCTTCTCCAATGCATGCAAGTGAAAAGTGAAAGTGAAGTCGCTCAGTCGTGTCCGACTCTTCACAACCCCATGGACTGCAGCCTACCAGGCTCCTCCGTCCATGGGATTTTCCAGGCAAGAGTACTGGAGTGGGGTGCCATTGCCTTCTCTGGAGGCCCCCTTAGATGTCATTCAGTCTGGATGCTCACTGTAACTGTCCTCAGCTGACTGCTAACAGTAACACGGTGCCAGTGGGCTCTAATGTTTGGGGTTCCTTTGACCCTTGTACCATCTGTGAAACCAGTTCAGTAACAACAGCATCTCCTCTGTCAGGCCTAGAATACAGAACACAAGCACCACTGAGCTTCTCAGTAACACTGGTGCCCTCTCTACAACCCATTCCTTATTGCTTTGGTCAATGGTGTGTCCTCTTAGCTCCTCCAAAGAACACAAGCATCTTGTGGCGTTTTCACCCTTAGGCAGTAGATCTACTATCATGTGACCACTTCTCAGCCTTTTCTTCTTCCACCATCTGGAATTTCTGTAATTTCTGCTTCAGTTGTAGATCACCACTTTCCTCATGTGTCTAAGAGCCATCCTAGCAGCATGTTTGTACCATTTCCTAGGTATCTTTACCCAGGTATTAAATTCTGTACCTCAGAAGAGTGCTCTCATATCAATAAACTCTCATTTATCAAACGTATGTTCTGCCCCCTCCCCAGCACTGGATCCTCAGAATCCAATTCTCTCCTGGGTTCCGCTGGTTACAAGTTGACTAGGTCCTGCAGCTCCCTCCCTGGGCGGGCACCTCATGTCCTCAGCTGGGTTACGTTGTGACTGAGCCCTAAACATTGACTTAATGGACAGAAAAAAAGAGGAAGAAAGAGACGCATGTTGTCTTACAGGGGAGGTCTCTGCATCCTCTTCAGGCAAGTGGGAAGCATCAGTGCTTGCAAGGAGACATGCCACCTGTGCAGATTCAGAGGGTCTGAATCCCAGAGCCAAGATATTTGGATGCAGGAACCCAGATGCCCCCCAGCCCCTATCCTGTTTTTTCCCAACCAAGGCCTTAACCTTGTAACCTTGGGAAGTTTAACTTTCTGTTTGTTTGTTGTCATTCAGTAGCAAAGTCGTGTCTGACTCTTTGCGGCCCCATGGACTGCAGCACACCAGTCTTCCCTGTCCTGCACTGTCTCCTGGAGTTCACTCAAACTCCTGTCCATCAAGTCAGTGATGTCATCCAACCATCTTATCCTCTGTCGTCCCCTTCTCCTCTTGCCCTCAATCTTTCCTAGCATCAGGGTCTTATCCAATGAGTCAGCTCTTCACATCAGGTGGCCAAAGTATTGGAGCTTCAGCTTCAGCGTCAGTCCTTCCAGTGAATACTCAGGGTTGATTTCCTTTAGGATGGACTGGTTTGTCCTCCTTGCTAACCAAGGGACTCTCAAGAGACTCTCATTTAGAGCTCAGCTACCCTTACAATTAAATCCCAGACCTGAACCTCAGCTTTCTCTCCTGCTGAAGATGATGCAGGCCTTTCATATGCTACCAAGGAGGCCCTCTGGATTCACATTTATATTTTTAACTACCAGTTAATCACTCTCAGACTTAAGTTCTTTTTCCCAAATGGACTTACTTATAGCCACCAAACTTCACTGTCCTTAAAGTCACCATTTCCCACATATTGCTCTAAAGCCTAATACACAGCACGAGCTATCACACTGTCCCCCACCCACGTATCATTGCAGTTAACCAGGGTAAGAGTTGCCACACCGAGCCAGGGCCTATCTATGCTCCCCCTACCACCAGTGATGAGGTCCTCATTGCCATCAGGCAGCATGTGCTCTAGACTCAAGCTCCCATCCCAGTGACTGCTTCCTCCTACCTCTTCTGGCATCAGCTATCACAGGTTTGATTCTCCAGGAAACAGATTTGAGAGAGATGTTAACATGCAGGACATTTATTAGAACTTACTCTTAGAATCAACACTAATGAAAAATAGAGAAAGAAAGCAGGATGAAGGAGGGAGAATTTGAGCTGTAATCCAGTCCTATGCCAACCCCATGGAGAGTTCTGAGGCTGGGACAACCCTTCAAAGTTGTCTCAAGCTGAAGGTGAGGTATTGGGGCCTGTCTATCCCCTCACTGATCTGTCAGCTCCTGGAAGGAGACAAGACCTTCGATTGGGCCTTTTACTTCAGCAGAAGCATTCTCAAAGAGGGCACCCTCTTTGAGGGTGGCTGAGAGCACCCTCCCAGTCATACTCCCAGGAAGTGAGAGGAGTGGAGGACGGGGAACAAGTCTGTCTTTCCTGGAGGGACACCTGGGTGGTAGACATTATAGAGCCCACAACAAAGGAAATGGTGAAAACCGGAAACATGATGAAATTGTGGTCACTGACAGATAGAAACACTGACAGATAGACTGATAGACACTGATCGTTACTGATAGATACTAGTCACTGATAGGTAATGCTGATTATTCATGGGGAAGATTTTGAAATGAGAGATGCGATAAAAGTAATTTCTTCATGGATGGACCTTGAGGACATTATGCTAAGTGAAATAAGTCAGAGAGAGACACAAATACTATATGATTTCTCTTATAGGTAGAGTCTAAAAATATGTATATGTATTTTTTTATTTTAAGCCAAGCTCATAGATAGAGAGGACAGATTGATTGTTGCTAGAGGTAGAGGGTGGAGAAGGTAGTGGGGGTTGGTGGGCGATAATTTAAATAAAGTAAAAGTAAAACAAATAAAATTGTTGTTTTATAAAAGTAAAATAAATATCTAAAAATAAGCAGTAACTTCTTCATGACCATTTCTATGATTTCAAATGACTTGCTACAGAACATATCTCACTGATACAGTCCCTATTTTAGACAGCCTGACCCTGCATGGTCATGTGAAGGATAAGGCATCCAGATATTTTTAAGACTGAACCATAGCATAAAGAGTTCAAAAATGAAAAAAGAAAAAAAAANTAAGAGGGAAAATCCAGAGACTGAATTAGTGACTATTCACTGGGCACAGAGTTAGAGGAAACAAAAGAGGGAATCTTTGACTCCATTAAGCCTCTGCTTCCTTAGCCCTGATAACAAGCCACCTTAATCACTATGAGTCCAACCACTGTTCAGTTCAGTCTCTCAGTCCTGTCCAACTCTTTACAACCCCCTGGACTGCAGCATGTCAGGCTTCTCCGTCCATCACCAACTCCCGGAGCTCACTCAAACTCATGTCTATTGAGTCGGTGATGCCATCCAACCATCTCATCCTCTGTCCAAGAGAGGACCAGAAAGAAGAGCTTAGGGAGAAGCTCTTCTTCTTAAGTGGTTCCAAGGCAAATGGAAACACTTGGCCTTGAGGCAGAGGAGCCAGGGGACTAGGTCTGGTCCCTTTGATTGGTTGATTCATTGTATTTCTCTAGACTTCAGTTTCCTGGAGGCATCAGACTTAAACATTTCCAATGTCTCTTTCCATTTTAATGCCATAACTCTCAAAAAGGAAACAGAGGAGCAAAGGAAAGGATAGAAGAGGAAGAAGGCAAGTGAAGAGTTCAGCTACGACTAACAAGGAAAGAAAGGAAGAAAAGAGAAAAAAAAAAACAAGTGTGGTTGCTCAAAACGGGATTCTCAGAGCCTGGGTTACCCCAGCAACCCATCTGTTCATCTCTGCCAATATTCAGTTACATGGTATGGATTTTGTCTCAGCTAACATGTCATTGTTTTTGCTTACTGAATTTGTATTTTTAGTTGCAACTATTATGATTATCCATAATTGACCCCCCAAAATGGATCAATGGCTCAAAAGTGGTGGTGATGAAAATTGTCATGCAAATACCATGACTCAGGATAACATCTTAAATATAAAGAACAGATTTAAGGACAAATGAAGGGAGGTGATGCAGTACATGCTAGGAGAAGTGAAAATATGATTGTGATGATCAAGTTAAGAGAAAACGAAGTCTGTAAGTCAAAAATAGAAAGTTTGACCAGAAAAAATATCTGAAAACCGAATTGTATTCAACTGGTGATACATGTTCCTCTAGACCTCCAGGGTGGCCTCTTTTATAAAAAAAATGTTTTCCAGTAACAGTAGGAAGCTATGAAAGCTTCAGTGCTGTTTTCCAACACAGTACAATGACTTCTCGGATAGAACAAAGAGGTTTTTCCAAAACAAGTGCAAGCACTGTAGTGTTTCCCAGTACACACCTGATGAATTGTATTGCTCCAAGTGATGGAGCAGCGAAAACTGCCAGAGGCATCATAAAGGATTCACTCCTTATAGAAAAGGAGGTATATGCTGTACTACTGCCAAAAGTTTGTTAAAACCGGCTACAAAGGGAATGATAAATATTACACCTGGAAAGAAAGCAGAACTATCAGGAAATTTTCTTTATCAAAGAACATCGGAAAATGTTGCAAAATGTCAACCAAATATAATGTGTGAGAAAGGTGGTATCGTCTCTGTGCAGACATTTCACTTTATATATGGACAAAACTCAGTTCTGGTGTGGGGCACGTGTATGCAAAGAGACATGCTTTATGACTTCCTCCCTGCAAAATCTTTTTTTTAAAAAACAGCTTTATTGAGATATGATTCATATTCCATACAGTTCACCCACTTATAGCATACAAAGTCATTGGCTTTGATATACTACATTATGGGTCTTTTAAAAATTGTGATAAAAAGTGTATATAATATAAAACTTGCCGTTTGAACCATTTTAGGCATATAATGCAGGGGCATTGGATGCCTTTACAATGTTGTGCAACATCACCACTATCTACAGGACTCTTTTTTTACTGAGATACAATCAACTTGCTGTCTTTCTGCTAGAATCCACAAGCTATATTTTAGAAGATATATAAATCTCACTGCAGACAGTATTGCCTTGTTACAGAAACCTAAGGGTTGATACTGTAACTCTCCTACTGCCATAAACTCCACAAGGAATCTTTTCCCACCATTGATACCACCAGTACCATGGGCCTTACCTGGTCATATAGCCCAAGCCTCTAATGGCCGCAGAATTCTTTTTCTGCTCTAGGCACCAGTCAGAGCTGACAGCCTTGACTATAGTTCACTATATGATACAGTTCACTATACGAACTAGAGCAGAACCCCCAGGTTTGGAATAAGCAGTCTCCAGAATCAGAAGAGCCTACCAAGAGTCGTGCATTAGCTTCCTTCTTGGTGCCTGGAGGCTCATGATGTAATCAGTTGTCCTTTACTTTTGAGGGGATATCCTGACCCACCCCAGAGAAGTAGAAGCCTCTAAATATGTTACTGATGAGGTGGGTCTCTGAATCTTTGTAGTGTTTATCTCCCACTTGGAAGTGTATATGCTTTACCAAGGTGACTTTTTCTGATCTGATTAGCATATGTGATATTCCATGGGATGTCCAGACAAATAAGACTATTTTATGACAGAAGACAGGAGAATTAACTGAGACAAAACCACGAACAAATGTTCTTGTCCTTTCCAAGTCAAGGCAAGTTATTTCTGATTCTCTTTCCTAGTAGAGTCGACAGCCTTTGCCAGAGCGATGACCACGTATCATATACCCGAGGCCACGCTAATCTGTTTGATAAAGAAATTGCATTCGGGACTACTAATTGGTTAAATTTACAGTGGTCCACTGTCATTTCTCAGGATCCATCTGTGGAGTTCAGGTGCCAGACTGGTGTAGTACATGTGATATGATGGGGACTTCCACCTGGAGTCTTTAAGGGTGGTAGTAATATCTGCTCTTAGCCCCCAGGATGTAGTATTTTTAATTTTCTCTCTTGTTGGTGGGCAGGGTGAAGAGAGGTCATTTCAGGACCTGCCATTTGATCTTCCCACAACCATATCTCTCTCCACAAACCAAGAATCCAGTGTGGGGATTGTGCCAATGACCAAGTATGTCCGTTCCAGTTACATATTCAGGGACTGAGAAATGATCACTGAGTGTGTCCACAGATCTAGGGAAGTCACCGTGAGCCGGATGGGGACCAGGACCCCATTTATCACCTACCTCTCATACTCCCCAGGTAACAGCGGCAACTCTGACTCTGCGTTCAACAGTCCTTGAAAATGTTTGGATATTTCCCTCATGGGCCCCTCTGAGGCAGGACAGGGACAAATCACTCCTGAATACATGGAGAGGGGATCTGAACTCTCCCTCCACTAGATGTGCGTGTGCCTGGTTTAAAAATTGATTCACATTCGAAACTGGGCAAGGGGATCATGAATTTTTATTGGAACAATGACTCTCAGCCTCGTGATCATCCACCCATGATTTCTTTAAAGCAGTACACTTATGAGCTGCCCATCTATTTTGCCTAAAATAGATTTTCTAAAGAAAACCGAGCATGGTTAACTATCTTTAGAGCAATCTGTAGGTGAGACCCCTTGCTGCTGCTGCTGCGGCTGCTGCTGCTGCTCCTGCTAAGTCGCTTCAGTCGTGTCTGAAGCTGTGCGACCCCATAGATGGCAGCCCACCAGGCTCCCCCGTCCCTGGGATTCTCCAGGCAAGAACACTGGAGTGGGTTGCCATTTCCTTCTCCAATGCATGCAAGTGAAAAGTGAAAGTGAAGTCGCTCAGTCGTGTCCGACTCTTCACAACCCCATGGACTGCAGCCTACCAGGCTCCTCCGTCCATGGGATTTTCCAGGCAAGAGTACTGGAGTGGGGTGCCATTGCCTTCTCTGGAGGCCCCCTTAGATGTCATTCAGTCTGGATGCTCACTGTAACTGTCCTCAGCTGACTGCTAACAGTAACACGGTGCCAGTGGGCTCTAATGTTTGGGGTTCCTTTGACCCTTGTACCATCTGTGAAACCAGTTCAGTAACAACAGCATCTCCTCTGTCAGGCCTAGAATACAGAACACAAGCACCACTGAGCTTCTCAGTAACACTGGTGCCCTCTCTACAACCCATTCCTTATTGCTTTGGTCAATGGTGTGTCCTCTTAGCTCCTCCAAAGAACACAAGCATCTTGTGGCGTTTTCACCCTTAGGCAGTAGATCTACTATCATGTGACCACTTCTCAGCCTTTTCTTCTTCCACCATCTGGAATTTCTGTAATTTCTGCTTCAGTTGTAGATCACCACTTTCCTCATGTGTCTAAGAGCCATCCTAGCAGCATGTTTGTACCATTTCCTAGGTATCTTTACCCAGGTATTAAATTCTGTACCTCAGAAGAGTGCTCTCATATCAATAAACTCTCATTTATCAAACGTATGTTCTGCCCCCTCCCCAGCACTGGATCCTCAGAATCCAATTCTCTCCTGGGTTCCGCTGGTTACAAGTTGACTAGGTCCTGCAGCTCCCTCCCTGGGCGGGCACCTCATGTCCTCAGCTGGGTTACGTTGTGACTGAGCCCTAAACATTGACTTAATGGACAGAAAAAAAGAGGAAGAAAGAGACGCATGTTGTCTTACAGGGGAGGTCTCTGCATCCTCTTCAGGCAAGTGGGAAGCATCAGTGCTTGCAAGGAGACATGCCACCTGTGCAGATTCAGAGGGTCTGAATCCCAGAGCCAAGATATTTGGATGCAGGAACCCAGATGCCCCCCAGCCCCTATCCTGTTTTTTCCCAACCAAGGCCTTAACCTTGTAACCTTGGGAAGTTTAACTTTCTGTTTGTTTGTTGTCATTCAGTAGCAAAGTCGTGTCTGACTCTTTGCGGCCCCATGGACTGCAGCACACCAGTCTTCCCTGTCCTGCACTATCTCCTGGAGTTCACTCAAACTCCTGTCCATCAAGTCAGTGATGTCATCCAACCATCTTATCCTCTGTCGTCCCCTTCTCCTCTTGCCCTCAATCTTTCCTAGCATCAGGGTCTTATCCAATGAGTCAGCTCTTCACATCAGATGGCCAAAGTATTGGAGCTTCAGCTTCAGCGTCAGTCCTTCCAGTGAATACTCAGGGTTGATTTCCTTTAGGATGGACTGGTTTGTCCTCCTTGCTAACCAAGGGACTCTCAAGAGACTCTCATTTAGAGCTCAGCTACCCTTACAATTAAATCCCAGACCTGAACCTCAGCTTTCTCTCCTGCTGAAGATGATGCAGGCCTTTCATATGCTACCAAGGAGGCCCTCTGGATTCACATTTATATTTTTAACTACCAGTTAATCACTCTCAGACTTAAGTTCTTTTTCCCAAATGGACTTACTTATAGCCACCAAACTTCACTGTCCTTAAAGTCACCATTTCCCACATATTGCTCTAAAGCCTAATACACAGCACGAGCTATCACACTGTCCCCCACCCACGTATCATTGCAGTTAACCAGGGTAAGAGTTGCCACACCGAGCCAGGGCCTATCTATGCTCCCCCTACCACCAGTGATGAGGTCCTCATTGCCATCAGGCAGCATGTGCTCTAGACTCAAGCTCCCATCCCAGTGACTGCTTCCTCCTACCTCTTCTGGCATCAGCTATCACAGGTTTGATTCTCCAGGAAACAGATTTGAGAGAGATGTTAACATGCAGGACATTTATTAGAACTTACTCTTAGAATCAACACTAATGAAAAATAGAGAAAGAAAGCAGGATGAAGGAGGGAGAATTTGAGCTGTAATCCAGTCCTATGCCAATCCCATGGAGAGTTCTGAGGCTGGGACAACCCTTCAAAGTTGTCTCAAGCTGAAGGTGAGGTATTGGGGCCTGTCTATCCCCTCACTGATCTGTCAGCTCCTGGAAGGAGACAAGACCTTCGATTGGGCCTTTTACTTCAGCAGAAGCATTCTCAAA
This sequence comes from Oreotragus oreotragus, assembly GCA_006410675.1. Lineage (NCBI taxonomy): Eukaryota > Metazoa > Chordata > Mammalia > Artiodactyla > Bovidae > Oreotragus > Oreotragus oreotragus. The sequence continues at coordinate 14,107 of SJYX01015061.1, read as the reverse complement.
GAGGGCACCCTCTTTGAGGGTGGCTGAGAGCACCCTCCCAGTCATACTCCCAGGAAGTGAGAGGAGTGGAGGACGGGGAACAAGTCTGTCTTTCCTGGAGGGACACCTGGGTGGTAGACATTATAGAGCCCACAACAAAGGAAATGGTGAAAACCGGAAACATGATGAAATTGTGGTCACTGACAGATAGAAACACTGACAGATAGACTGATAGACACTGATCGTTACTGATAGATACTAGTCACTGATAGGTAATGCTGATTATTCATGGGGAAGATTTTGAAATGAGAGATGCGATAAAAGTAATTTCTTCATGGATGGACCTTGAGGACATTATGCTAAGTGAAATAAGTCAGAGAGAGACACAAATACTATATGATTTCTCTTATAGGTAGAGTCTAAAAATATGTATATGTATTTTTTTATTTTAAGCCAAGCTCATAGATAGAGAGGACAGATTGATTGTTGCTAGAGGTAGAGGGTGGAGAAGGTAGTGGGGGTTGGTGGGCGATAATTTAAATAAAGTAAAAGTAAAACAAATAAAATTGTTGTTTTATAAAAGTAAAATAAATATCTAAAAATAAGCAGTAACTTCTTCATGACCATTTCTATGATTTCAAATGACTTGCTACAGAACATATCTCACTGATACAGTCCCTATTTTAGACAGCCTGACCCTGCATGGTCATGTGAAGGATAAGGCATCCAGATATTTTTAAGACTGAACCATAGCATAAAGAGTTCAAAAATGAAAAAAAGAAAAAAAAAGCTGATTTGTTGCCAGCATTTAATGGCTTTCCTCACTCATTGGAAAACCAAACCCATTATGCATTATTTTATATATTTTAAAACACACCTAAATATAGCAATAACACATAAATAGTTCTCAGAGCCAAATGAAACCCAAGAATAGACTAGGGATCTGTTCGCTGTTATCTCCTGATTTGCAATCTCCAACTGTCTCACATTTGAGTGTGGTAAGCTCATGCACTGAGCATCTGACAAACATCAGATGCAGTCTTCAGAGAGAGCCTGCATCATAATTACTGGGTCTGTGTATGACTGAAATGTCCAGAGGCAAATACATGTGCCTTTCCCCAAACTTTCATAATTGTAAGACAGGGTTTTCCTGTTTAATAAAATAGGAAACAAAATTAAAATATAAGAAAAGATGAATAAAGCAGAGTAAGTAAAGAAAGTGACTTGGTGCAGCTCAGATCAATGACTCAAGAGGTTGACACAAACAAATTGTAGATGTCTTAAGGGGAGATTGCCAGCAACATCATCTGTCTCAACCCAATGAGACAATTATCATTTGATTTTTAACATACTGGTTTTTTTTTTATAATGAAGACAATTTGTAGTCTATTTATTGTAATTTACCTATATTGGCAGATAGGGGTCTGACGGTTCCATAAAAGCAAGCATGTGCATGTGCATCACGTGCACCCACAAACACACAAACAGCCTTCAACTACAGCAGATATGCTTTTACCTCTATTTAATATAGAGGTTACCCCATAGGACATGCATTTTCAATTAAAAAGATAAAATCAAGTGTTAAAATCAAGTCTGTGTTAAAATCAAGTCTGAAACCACAACACTAAGTTATCTGAACCCCTGGGGGGGTGCTGTAAGTTTACTTAATTATTTTGTTCATTTTTATTATATTATCCTGTTTTATTATCTTCATAACTCATTATCATGTTATGTATCTATTTGTTTGTAGCATGTTGTCTTGACTAAAATTTAAGTTCACTGAGTACAAGGACCTTGTCTTTTCACCCCTTGCACCCTTATTACCTAGAATGATGCCAGGCACATTGTACAGACTTACTAAATATTTGCTGAGTAAGTGAATGAATGAAGCTCTCACTTATCTATCCATTTACTCATCCATCCATCTATTTATCCATCATGTACCTATGCATCCATCATAAGAAAAAGCCATGCATATTAGTGAGTTTGTTTTGTTATCCATTTGAAAGTTTAAGTAAGGTATATATATATATATATATATACACACATACAGATGTTTATATTTTGTAAAACAGTATTCTGGAGAACAAGTCCTAAGGTTAAAATCCACAGACCCAACAAACTGGTGACTGAAAGTCATCTTCCACCATCATGTCCTTGGTTTTTCCAGATGGTAATGGCAGGGTGACAGCCAGCAAAGAAAAGGACCTGGAGCAGGCACTGCTGAGAACTTGTTTCATCCATCTTATTATGCTTTGTACTGACTCCATATTTCAGTAACCTCCTCCCAAATACCTTATGAAACCAAGCTAAATCACCCCTTTGTACAAGACAGTATATATCTGATGCCCAATAATAACCTCTTTGTTCTTCCCTCCCCCTGCCCAGTACAATTCCATTTATTATCTAACCTTACTTAGGCATTTTCAGCAATCTTTTCATGTTCCTCCACACACATTTTCTAAAAAGCCAGCTGTGCAATTTAGACCATCCCTGGAGATTATTGACCAGTTGGGTTTGCATTTATGAGCACATAACTGAAGCTGACATGGCCTTTACCAGAATTAATAGCTCTTGGAGCAATTTGCTTTCACAGCATTTTACAAACAGCTTCATAATACATCTAAGGGCAAGGCAGGTTTTAATTAGTGTCACTAATAGCTAAGTATTCAGAGGTGAAATAATTAAGCAGCTAGACCGATAGGAGCCAGAGGTGAAAGGTGAACTTAGAGTCTGTGCAGGTTCAAGGTGATAGAAGTTTCCACCTGTCATTGGAGTGGTATTGGGGAGCTGTTCTCTACTGAAATGAGTCTTCTGTTAGTGCTGACCAGGAATTACAGCTGACAGACTCATCATTTTGAAATATCCTGTGCTTCCTTCTACCCACTCTCTCTCTTTAGTTTCTCCTCTTATTTAATTTTGGTTACTCTATTTTACAAGCAAAGCAGCTGTCTGCATGGGGACAAGGTGCACCATTCAGATTCATGGTTTACAGTTCACTAAATGTAAGCCTGCCTAATCCTTTCATATCATTGGATTACTCTCCCCAAGCAAATTTTCCCAGCTTTCATCATGAGAAATGGGCTCCCTGCCAAGAAACCACTCATCCCAGCTCAGGTCCACCTGGCTTTTCCCGACTGTCAACTCCTCCATTTTGGGCCGTTAAAAGGGCTTTCAGATTGAATATTTGCACAATCATTTCTGAAAGCCAAAACACAAAATCTTTGTCACAGAGTCACTAACTTCTATGCAGAATTGTGGTCTAAATTATTATCAGGCAAAGAAAGAAAACCTTTGATCACTGGCTCAGTTTTCTCTTAATAACATATAATTAGATACAAATACATTTATTTAAAGTTTAAATAATAACCAAGTTCAGATCAGAGGATTTAGAGAAGAAAATGTGACTTCTTCGTATTAGGTGGCTGCATTTGGAAGATCAGTTAAGGTTAAGAAAGTCATCCTAAAATTCCTAAGTGCTCCATAAATGCTCCACCAATTAAACTTTCAGTGGATTTTTAGAAAATATTCATGGTTATTTGCTACCTAATTTCCTCCACAGGTCCGAAGAAGAGACCTTCTTGGATTTCAAAGGGAAAGGATTCTTTGTGCAAAACAGAACAAGGGGTTTGATTCACACACACTCCTCTGTCAATCACATCTGAAATTCTGAGCATGTGTAAACTCTCTCGGGGAGACAGCACAATAGCACCTTGCCATTCAGTTGCTGATTCTGATCCCTCCTAGGCTAAACTTTAACAAGTGTAAGCAAGCAACTGGAGTGAGGAGGAGAGTTGATAAAGCCCCTTTCCAACTCAGGTATTCAGCTGGATTTTAGGACCTAAAAACCACCTTTCATTTCACAGGCAAACACTCAGACATCTACCTTGAACACAAATCTGGTTAAACTGTTATGAAAAAAGTTCCTCTGTACCTGTACATTCTCCACTTTTTACACAAAACTTTCAGGAGTCTGAGTGTATTTAGCGTTCGAGACACTGAATGTACACTCAAGAGCAATACGCTGGGTGGGCTTCCAATACGCTGTTTTATTGATTTCCTTGAGCCCAAGCACTCAAAAGTGCAAAGACAGAAAAATGCATTTTCAGTGTCTCAGGGTCTCCCTTCCACACTCGGTGTCCTTTTCATTGCTTTCCAGAGCTGCCACAGCCTAAGGAGGTTGGGGAGCAGTAAAGGGAGGTGGTCAGGGGGACACTTTATCCAAACATGGTAATAAAGCTAGGCAGAGCACTAGCCTTTCACAATCTCCTTCTTCCAACCTTCCAGATGACGGGGCAGGAAGGTCTAAGGTCTTGCAACCCACTCTCCAAAGATGGCACCTCTGATTTTCTGTTTTCACCTTTTGCTTTCATTTTCGGCTGCATTGGGTCTTCTTTGAAGCATTCAGGCTCTTCTTGGTTGTGGTTCGCAGGCTTTCTCTAGCTGCAACACTTAGGCTTGGTTGCCCCATGGCCTGTGGTATCCCCAACCAGGGATCAAAGTCATGTCCTCTGCATTGGAAGGCAGATTCTTAACCTCTGGACCACCAGGGAAGTCTCAGCACCTCTGGTTTAAATAAAATAGCCCATATGTATGGTGAAGAATACCCCTGCCAATGAAGAAGACATGATGGGATCGACCCCTGGGTCGGGAAGATCCCTAGGAGAAGGGAATGGCAACCCACAGCAGTACTTTTGCCTGGGAAATCTGGACACGACTGAGCCACTAAGCAACAATGAGCACAGAGCTTTAAAGAGAAAAACTAGAAGATACCTTGCTAAATGGTTGGTTGACAATACATTTAATTTTCAGTAACTTCCTTTCAAGGTAAGGGACCATGTTTTCTATGAAGAGTAGAAGGTGACATCTCACAAACGGTCAACGCTGATAAGAAACTCTACGGGAACTCAGCTCCCATTCATAGAAGTCTGCATGCTGTGATACGCACTCACGCTCCCAAGTTTCACTTTGCATTTCTGGTTCATCAAACTATCAGATTCAAGGCTGAAAGTCAAAGTGAAACCCTCACGAGAAAAACCACACTGATTTTTACCTGCTTTAATCTCAATGTTTTGAGAAACTAACATGAAATCAGTCCAGTTCACTCCACACTTACTTTTTGGGGCATATAAAATATCTCCAGTGAAGTGTCAGAATATTTGACTTGTGTCAAAAATGTTCACCAATGAGAGGGGTTTTGATTAAATCCAAAATTTTCACAATGATTTTTAGAAGTTTTTAAAGACCCCTGCTGAGTGTCTCAATTAAGTCAAGTATTTAAAATTGAAAGAGGAAAAACGAGGCACTTCTAAATTTCAACCAGTGAAAAATGCTTTGTGAAAACCTGCATCCTCTAAAACAAATGACAAAAGTAACTGTGTAACTTTTTCTATTAATATGCATACAATAACACTGCCAAACCAAAGAGAGAGAAAGAAAGGGTTTAAAAGTATGAGAGCAGAAGGGAAGAGGAAGAAAGTTGAAGGGGAAAAAAAAAAAAAGATGGATTTCTTTTTCACCCATTTCTGGAAAAGGTCAAGTTTTCACCTATGATTATTAGAAGAGGTCTAGTCTGAAATGCTTGAGTCAGACCAAGAGTCAAATTGGTCTGTCCAATTTACCTGGGGCCATCTTCATCGTATGTAGATAGCATCTCGGGCACTTTTCTGCCTGTGTCTCTGAAAGCATATCACAGGGGCCAGCCCAGTTTCTGTAAGGCCTCAGGGAAGCCAAGAGTCAAATGGAAGAAACAGAAAAGAAGCCAAGTCTAACTGCTGGGAATGTGCAAACAGCAGAGCCAGCGTGGCCGAGTCAAGGACCAGTCGAGGTCACAGAGCCGGAGCTGGTCAGATGGGAACAGGTCAGCAGCACGGAGAAGGGAGGAGTTGGAGGCAGTTCCTAGAAGACTGACTAATGGGAACATTTGGAGGCTTAATTGTCCTCTTAAGGAGAAAAAAAAGGGGGAGAGAGAGAACCCTAGGTCTCTGTCTTTACTGAGTCTTTACTGTCTTTACTGATAAAATTCAAAGGGCCCCAAGTGGGAATTCCTCAGAGGTTATGATGAGAAGAGGTCTTCCCCAGTGGCTCAGCAGTAAAGAAGCTGCCTGCAACGCAGGAGCCTCAGAAGACTGGGGTTCAGTCCATAGGTTGGGAAGATCCGCTGAAAGACGGTATGGCAGCCCACTCTAGTATTCTTGCCTGGAGAATCCCATGAACAGAGGAGCCTGGCGAGCTATAGTCCACGGGACCACAAAGAGTCAGACATGACTGTAGCAACTCAGCACGCATGCACAAGGATGAGAAGAGACAGAACTCACTCGCCCTGCTGGACTGCATGCCCAGTTACTCTGTGCACCCCAGATGGTGGTGACATCCTTATGGGCAGTGGCTCCTATCTCTGGGTTCTTAGGGCCTAATCCAGTGCCTACTGTTTGCTAGACATTCAGTGGAAGTGCTCAACTCAGTGACTACGTGGACAAATTCGTTGTGAGAAACAACTTGATACTTTCAAGCTTAACTGTCTTAGGATGCTTTAAGATATTTGTCCCCAAGGTCAATTAAATGTCATCAATCTCTAGAAAACCCTGTAACTGCTACACTCACACTCAGTTTGCCTTCTCTAGAATGACAGAGGCTGCTCCTTTTCTGGAAACCCACAAGGAAGTACCTTACAGGCAGCCCATCTTCCCGCCTTTTTCCCTGTAAACAAAGTCTCTCTTTGCCTCAAAAATATAGTATGTGTGTTTCCAAGCTGCAAATAAACCGTTGAAAATTAAACCACAGAGCAGCATTTTAATGAGAACATGATTACCTAACACCCCAATGTGGTTTCAGATGGCCTCGTGCCAACCTTCCAAAACGCTACCAGAAGTTCAAAGTAAAGAGAAAAAAAAAAAATGTGATTAGCATCCCCTTAGTGAAGGTAGCTCTCTTGGATGACTTCCAGAAAGATTTCTCTAGAAGGACATATGTTATTGGTGTCTGCAGTTAACAAAACTTTTTCTTCCTGTTTTGAAAAGTTTGAGAGAGAGAGAAGGGGGGCCAACCCTTGAATTAGTACATGATGTCCTGAACTAGGTGTTTTTAGCACCAAAGCTCTGCTGGCAGCGTCAGTACCCAGTGCCGTCTATCTCATCAACTCACCTTCTGTGCACACACTTGCTATTTCTGTAGCCTAGGTTACAAGACCGCAGATGTTGATGCTCCACTGGCCCCACAGAACAAAACCCATGCAAACACTGTTCCTCCCTGGTTGGCAGCTCGTGCTGAGCATGTCCAGCCCTAGGAACAGAGGAGAGGAGGGAGGCGCTGACCCCATGTTGGGGTCATTTCTCAGGGGCATCCTTTCCTGGGTGCTTCAGTGCTAAGGAAGTGCTTCCTTAGCACTGAAGTACCCAGGGTTGTGGTTTCATTTCCACATTGGGTTTCCTGAACTGTCTTTTGCAGTTGTCTTCGCACTGATTCAATGACAACAAGATTGCCCCGAGAGTAAAAAAAAAAAATGTGATTAGCATCCCCTTAGTGAAGGTAGCTCTCTTGGATGACTTCCAGAAAGATTTCTCTAGAAGGACATATGTTATTGGTGTCTGCAGTTAACAAAACTTTTTCTTCCTGTTTTGAAAAGTTTGAGAGAGAGAGAAGGGGGGCCAACCCTTGAATTAGTACATGATGTCCTGAACTAGGTGTTTTTAGCACCAAAGCTCTGCTGGCAGCGTCAGTACCCAGTGCCGTCTATCTCATCAACTCACCTTCTGTGCACACACTTGCTATTTCTGTAGCCTAGGTTACAAGACCGCAGATGTTGATGCTCCACTGGCCCCACAGAACAAAACCCATGCAAACACTGTTCCTCCCTGGTTGGCAGCTCGTGCTGAGCATGTCCAGCCCTAGGAACAGAGGAGAGGAGGGAGGCGCTGACCCCATGTTGGGGTCATTTCTCAGGGGCATCCTTTCCTGGGTGCTTCAGTGCTAAGGAAGTGCTTCCTTAGCACTGAAGTACCCAGGGTTGTGGTTTCATTTCCACATTGGGTTTCCTGAACTGTCTTTTGCAGTTGTCTTCGCACTGATTCAATGACAACAAGATTGCCCCGAGAGCCACAGGCAAAATCAGATCACCAAGCTGGAAGACACCGGAGTGAAATCTCTTCATTCCCCAGATGAAGAAATCCAGGCCCACAGAAAATTTAGAGAGGCAACCAAACTCACACAGCTACTCAGCATCCTGATTTCCAAGCTGCAGGTGTTGCGCTAGACACAGCACCTCTGATTCCTTTCCATAACACAGTAACTTAAACAACCACCTGCACACAACTTGGTGGGCACAGAGGAGGCATAATACACGCTACTTTCCACCCTTGCCAAGCACTCAGCATTGTGCTAAACCCCAGAAAGGATAAGTGAAAACATACCATAGACTTCTTTGTTCAAAATTGTGATATAGTTCCCTTGGGCCTTCCCTGGTAGCTCAGCTGGTAAAGAATCCACCTGCAATGAGAGAGACCTCGGTTTGATTCCTGGGTCAGGAACAGCTGTTGGAGAAGGGATAGACTACCCACTCCAGTATTCTTGAGCTTCCCGGGTGGCTTAGCTGGTAAAGAATCTGCCTGCAATGCAGGAGACCTGGTTTTGATCCCTCCATTGGGAAGATCGCCTGGAGAAAGGAAAGGCTACCCACTCCAGTATTCTGGCCTGAAGAATTCCATGAACTGTATAGTCCATGGGGTCACAANTCCAGTATTCTTGAGCTTCCCGGGTGGCTTAGCTGGTAAAGAATCTGCCTGCAATGCAGGAGACCTGGTTTTGATCCCTCCATTGGGAAGATCGCCTGGAGAAAGGAAAGGCTACCCACTCCAGTATTCTGGCCTGAAGAATTCCATGAACTGTATAGTCCATGGGGTCACAAAAGAGTCGGACATGACTGAACAACTTTCACTTTCACTGTAGTTGCTTTACAATGTTGTGTTAGTTTCTGCTGTACAACAATGTGAAGGTATTACATGTATACATATATCCCCTCCCTCTTGGACTTGCCTCTCGTCATCCCCCCATCCCACTCCTCTAGGTCATCACAGAGCACTGTACAGCAGATACTGTATACATGTCAATCCCAATCTTCTCATTCATCCCACCCACTCCCCGCCCCAAGTCCACATATCTATTTTCAATGCATTTCTATTCCTCTCCTACAAATAGGTTCATCTGTCCCATCTTTCATATCACAGACTCTTGCCCTCAAGAAGTCATAAAATCTTGAAGGGAACAACATATACACATTAGGCATAGAAACAATACAGATGAATGCAAAGTAGGGTGGGAGGTGCTCAATAGCATCTCATACAATGAAAAACGAAACGCTCTCTTCTTTACTCTCTTCACTTTGTTGACGTACTGGTTTTGTATTCATTTGTATATATTCTTTTATTAACATTCTTTCCCATTATGGTTTATCACAGGATATTGAATATAGTTCCCTGTGCTATATATTAGGACCTTATTATTCATCCATTCTAAATGTGATTTTTGTCTTCATTTTGAGATTGCCTCTTTCAGGAAGCCTTCCTGGGTTTGGCTCAGGTTGGATTCTAAGTTCCTGTGCACTTGTCTAGGTCCCTGTGAACACTTTGAGAACAAATTCCTGGTCAGCCTTGGGTATTCCCATGTCGAGTGCCTGGAACATAGATGGTACTCAGTAAACGTCTGGGGAAGAAAGAAACTGAATGTCAATCGAAAACCTTTTAGTCATCAAATGGGATTGGAAATAGGCTCTAAAAATAGGAGGAATGTGAATCAGTGCAGAAGGGGGTCCAGAAATGGATGGATAACACCTTCCCCATAGAAAAACCACCCCAATCTATGCTGGTGAGAAGTTAGTGAGGACACGCTCAGGGATGGAGTAGTCATCCTGGATGAAAGGACCAGGAAGGTGCTGTTGGGCAAGTCAGATAAGGCCAGACTCTGGGTGGTCAGGGAGGCTAAATGCATGATGGTAACTGACCAGAAGGAAGATGTGTTGCTCTTTAAAAAGAAGAGATTTAGGGAAAACTCAAACTGGGAGAAAACTGTGCACAGCAAACTACTTAGCTCGGTTTTAGAATCTGATTTTGAGAAGCATTTTTCCTACACTTGCAAAGAAAGCTTTTGGGCTTCCCTTTGGTAGCTGGTGTTTTCCTCCCTTCTCAATTTTGAAGCATTGAACACCTGAAAAGACAGGCTGAGTTTCACCTTAGGAAAATGCAAAATAGTCAGCTGCAGTGTGAAAAAACAATGAATCGCAATCTCAATCACAGATTTCTTTGAAACACTATGCTAAAGGGAATTCTGAAATTCTGAAAGGACCACTGACTCACTCAGCTAGTGAGCCAGGGTGAACATTTAATGTGGTAACAGAAACTGAAGAAACCACTTCTCTGTGGGGAGCTGATGGTCCTGAGTCCTCTTATCTGGATGCCTTTAACAAACTGAGTATCATCTTTCACTTGGGGGCACCTGGTAGGCATTTACGAAAAGAAAGGAGTTCCGAGAAGAAGAACTATAATTATCAACAGCAGAGAGGGCTCGGTTTCTGCTCTCTTTGTGGCTCATCCACAGAATGATCAAAATCAAAGAGCAAAATAGCTTGTCTGGGAAAAGCGGGTGTGAAGGAAGAACAAAGAGTCCTGGAACAGGGGGATTAGGGATATTAAACATGCCCCTCCCCGACATCCAAGGCTGAAGCATTACCTTGTGGGCAGCCATATACTACGTAAAACCCCTCAGATATTCAATGTCAACTCACGCCATTCTAGCAAGACATTAACGTGGAGGAAATGCCAGGAAAATGAGAGGCTGGAGGGGAGAGAAAGCATATTGCTATGGACGCCTGGCTGTTAGGCAGTCCTGGACTGTTGCTGGTGATATCAACTCCAACCTAGAGCAGACTAAGTAGAAACATCTGACTCATCTCTAAGGAAGAGCCTTGAACAGGTTCATAATAGTTCTGCCTCTCCCCAGGGTAAGGTCACCTGGAGGTTCTCGGTTTAGAGACCTAAACAGTCCTGTGGTCTGAGATGTCACTGCACAGAAGGCAACCATGACCCCACATGGATGCAGATAGTTAGCATGATTAGCCCTCACTAGGGAAGCCATCCCACTCTTGAGGTCCATCTGCAAGCAGATTTGAATTTCTAAGTGGCATTTCAACCCAAGTTCCACGTTCCTTGGGATCCATGTGACCAACCTCCCAGGTGGTACTGGTGGTAAAGAACCCGCCTGCCAATGCTGGAGACCTAAAAGACACAGGTTCAGTCCATGGGCCAGGAAGATCCCCTGCAGGAAGACATGGCAACCCACTCCAGTAGTCTTGCCTGGAGAATCCCATGGACAGGGCAGCCTGGCAGGCTACAGCCCATGGGGTCACAGAGAGTTGGACATGACTGGGGCAACGTAGCACACACACTCTTCTAATGAGAGAGTCACCCCTCGAGGACCAGGTAGGAGACACTGGGATGAGCTGCTGCCTTAGAAGCAGCATGTTGTCATCCACACACTGGAGCAGTCATAAGAAATGGTGGTTACCATCTTCCTGCTCCCCACTAGCCCCTGGAGGCACCCAGCGAGGTGCCCCCTGCTATGGGGTGCCAGAGAGAACATGCAAACATCTGCTTCCCTGGTCCTACACTCCTTCACATAAAGAATGATGTGAGCTTCTGATGCCCTTCTCCTCCTTCTCCCACTTCCTCAGCATGGGTTTCTATTGGCTGCTAGAGAATGGTATCCTCAGCCTAGTCCAGCTCAGGGCAGGTGTGTCACAGGTTGATGTTGATGGCTGGACTCATGACCAAGAGGTAAGCACCACTTTGCATTATCATCATTTTGATGAGGAAACCAAGGTCCCAAAACATCGGGTAATTTGCCCAAAATCTCTTGATTAGTAAATTCACATCATTTAACTCCAGAGCCCAGGGACTAAAACTGATTCATCTCCTTTGCTCAAGGTAGTCTGGATGGATGGAGGAATTGGGTGTGTCAGAACCTTCTTAAAGAACACTTCCCCTCCCCTGATTTCAGCAGCATCAGTCTCCTACTATTGGGCAAGTGCCTGCTTTATGCTTGCCAGTCTCAGTGGTGGGCTCAAGGTCACAACTGTTTATACCGCCTCAAGAGCTCGTCACACCCAGTGTTCCCCAGTTTCATTTGTACATTGAGGTTCCAACTGTCAGTCCCCAGCCGGCACATTGGTTTCACTTCCCTGGGCCCTAATTCATCCGTTTTTTGAAATAGGGATCTATCTACCAGGGTGGGTGTGAGAAGAAAGAAGAGGGGCATGAAAATATAACCGCAGAAGCCTCACCATGACGCTGTTCATGCATTAGTGAGCACTTCACAAACAAAAAACCTTATAATAGGGTATTTGTGTCCTTTCTTAGTAGTCTTTTGTCTTGACTCTGGCTGACATCAGAATCACCTAGAGCATTTTTTAAAAATACAAACACCAAAGGCTTCATCTCAGTCTTACTAAATCAGAAACACCAAACTTGAGGCCCAGGGATCTGAATTTTACATACTAATGATTCTAATTAACTTACCTAGTGATTCTAATCAACTTACCTAGTAGTCGAATTAGTACCTAGTGGTAGTAGTATCCGGTATGTAGGGGCCTGGGCAGAACTCAGTGAACACCCTTCCAGGAGTTTCCATAAGGGATTCCCACCCAGGATGGGGGATAGATTTCCAGGACCTGGAAGCTGCTTCCCAAAAAACAGCCTTCTTACTTGGCTGGTTCTTAGTTGGTAGCTCCCTGCCGCAAGCCAAGTGGTACTGACATATGGAGAAATACTCCTTTCATCCCATTCCACTCTGCTTATCTCCCAAGCTCTCTCCCTAGCAGTTCAAGAGACTACCTGGAGGTAAGCTCCAGGTACAGACAAAAACTCTGCTCCCTCCAGGCTGCCTTTTCTCTACCAAACCAGAAAATCACTTTTAACAACCACAAAGTTTCATGAGCCACCAGATGAAAGCTGATCATGCCCTTAGTGTCTGTTGATGGAGAACATGCTTAAACACACACACACACAAACCCCAAAACAAGTTATGGATTCAAGAAAACTTTCAAATAAATTTTGTATTTCATTCATTGCAGGCCTGTCCGTCTGTACTCACTTGCATCCTAACAGTAAATGTCCACCAAAGAATCTAGTTATGGAATAGCAGTGTTTGAAAGGAGCCACCAATGTATAGCTAAAAAGCCAGAAAAGTGACCTGAGGTCAAGAAAAAAAGAGAGAAAATGGATCTGAAGATAGACTTTGCCCATAGTGAAATATACCTAGGGCCAGCCTTGAGCCTCACTCAGGAACCAGAGCTGGACACTCAAAGGCAGACCAGGGGACTTCCATGGTGGTCCAGTGGTTCCGAATCCGTGTTCCCAATGCAGGAGTTGCTGTTCAGTCTCTGGCCAGGGAATTAGATCCCACAGGCCACGACTAAGAGTTTGCATGCCACAACTAAAGATCTCATGTGCTATAACTAAGACCTGGCACAGCCCGATAGATAGATAAAAAATTAAATAAACAAACAAAGGAAGACCAGAACACTCAGTACAATAACTCTTATAATATTGTAGGAGTAAAGGTCTGGATGCAAGAGTGCCTGTTTTCCTTAAAAACGACTGTGGCACAATTTACACTTAAAGGCACAAGTTTAGAGCAAGCTATTTTCAGTGGTCTGCTAGAGATTGTTTGCAGTTAAAGGGCCCTGAAATTATTTTAACTTCAGGCATTTGGGTAGGACTTCCCAAAAGTGTGCCCAGCCAGGAGGTGAATGATGTGGCACTGTAGCCTCTCTGCAAACAGGATTCCATCTCTTCTGCAAAGCTTTCCTGGGGCACACTGGTTTGAAATGACTCCTTCCTCTGTACTTTGGGCCTCAAACCTGGTGATTCTGATTCTGCAGGTCTAAGGAAGCGCAGATGCCATCAAATCCTTGTTTTCTGTAAATCCATGTGTGACCATAAAAGTTATAGCCTATTAAACTGTTACTACATTAGAGATGTTGATTGAAGTTAAGTTTCCTAGGACAGCCTCTTCTTTCCTTCTGCCTTTTCTCCCATAACTCTTAGCACAGTTCAGTTCAGTTCAGTCGCTCAGTTGTGTC
>SJYX01015058.1:65416-79550 GCA_006410675.1 Oreotragus oreotragus | reverse complement strand
CTACTTTCTTCAATTTAAGTCTGAATTTGGAAATAAGGAGTTCATGATCTGAGCCACAGTCAGCTCCTGGTCTTGTTTTTGTTGACTGTATAGAGCTTCTCCATCTTTGGCTGCAAAGAATATAATCAATCTGATTTCGGTGTTGACCATCTGGTGATGTCCATGTGTAGAGTCTTCTAAGGCGGTGGAATTTGGGGAAGAGATCAGTCTCCTGACTATGCGCCGGCCAGACCCCAAAGGGGACGGGCGGCCTCTGCAGGAGTCTTCAAACCTCAGCCCCAGGACAAGCTAGGCAACTGCGAAAGGCGAGGCAGACAAAGCAGGGGCGGAGCGCCGCATAGCCGCCTCCCCGACTTGGACCACCACGCTCCATCTACAGACCGCCCGCGGCACGCAGGCTTCGGCGCTGTGGGCCCGTGACTAGGCATCGCTGGGCACTAGTCGACCGCCGCCGAAGACAAGCCCGGTCCCCTGGAAAGCAGGCAGAACCCTCTGGCTCTCCGATCACCCCTTCTCTCTCCCAAACCCCGGGACCCTCACCACGTCTCAGGCACCCTCCCAGCCACCGAGGGCGGAAAGGGAGGCTTCAACCAGAAGCCGGGCACAAGCGAGCAGGGCCACACGCGGGGAGAGGGAGAAGCTGCCTAACCAACGGAGGAGAGGCCCGAGGCGCAGAGGGCGGGGAGAGGCGCTGGGCTAGGGGCAGGCAAGCCACCCCCGCAGGGGAGCAGCCTCAGGCAGAGCAGCCTCAGGCACGCCGCGCAGCCCTGAGGCTCTGCGCCAGACGCTCAGGAGGCTTTGCGCTGGTCGGTCACACCCAAGGGTGGGGGGGCGGGGGAGGTGTCGTAACTGGCCACAGAGACGAGGGAGCGCGAAGGTGCTCGGCCCCACGGAACCCTCGGACCTAACCGCGAAGGACGTGGCAGGGAGTTTGGGCGGGAGACGCACGCCAGAGACGACGTCGCGGAACGCCGGGCGGGCGTCGCCTGGAACGGCCAGACGGGGTTCACGCGCGAGGGAGACGGGCGGGGGAAAGCGAGGAGCTGCTTTGCCACCCGACTGCTTCCCGACACCCCTTCTCACTGTCGTCCCTTTCAGAAGGCCACCAACCCTACTGCCGGCAGCCCAGGCGCCAGGTCTCCGCAAGCGAGCGGACCGCCTATAGACAGACGCCTCCGTCCCTCCTTCCCATCGCGCATGGGGCAGGCATCTACCTCAAAGGCGTGGGCCACTTTGTCTATACTTAGGAGGAAGGAGGGCCTGGAGGCCCTGCGAGGACATCCCCATCAGCGCAAACCTGGCAGGGGCAGGGGTGGGGGACGCAGGCATGTAGTGGAAGGTGGCGGGGGACTTGGATCAGCAAGCCACACCCAGATAGGCCTAGCAGCTGGAGGAGGCCCAGGACCGCAAGTGCAACAGAAGTATGAATGGTCACTGCATCCTGCAGTTCACATTAATTCTCACAGCATTCTTCATGGATGCTGGAGCAGAGTGATCCCACTTCTAAGAGTCCTATCAGTTTGGTTTTTATTTCAGGCTCCCTCCCACTTCAAGGAGAGACCCGCCCCTAATGAGGCACATTCGCCCAGGAGGGTACCTCTGCCAAGCCAAGCCAGAGGGAAACAGCAGACCTGATGATCTGGAAAGTTTCCAGATGGGACATCAGGCACCAACCATCAGGGGCCGCCTAAGACACTCCATAGGCGCTGGGCGGGTGGGGGGAGTGCGGAGGCGGATTCCAACCTCAGTCCAGGGAGGCCGGTCGCACCAGCGGAACAAACGGCCGCAGCTAAGCGAACTGCCCCCGGGTAGCCCCCACCCGACTTCCTCAGCCTGGGTGACCGTGGCGCCCAGCGGCGCCATGGCCCCTTGGGGCGGGGGGAATCCGGGGAAGAGACCAGTCTCCTGACTACCCAAGGCGGACGGGCGACCTCCCCAGGAGTTGTTAAACCTCCACCCTAGGACAGGCTAGGTACCTGCGAAAAGCAAGGCAGCAAAGTGGGGGCGGAGCGCCCCAAGGCTGCCGCCGGGCTTGAACCACCATACTCCATTCGCGACCGCCTGGGGCACGCAGGCTTCAGGCTTCGGTGCTATGGGCCCGTGACTCGGGATCGCTGGGTGCTGGTCTACTGCCGCCCGACGACAACCCCGGTCCCCTGGAAAGCAGGCACAACCCCCTGGCTTCCCGATCGCCCCTTCTCTTTCCTAAACCCCGGGCCCCTGTCTGCACCCAGGTCTCAGGCACCCTCCCAGCCACCGAGGGCGGAAGGGAAACTCCAATGGGCAGCAGGGCACAAGCGAGAAGGGCCACACGGGAAGGCGAGAAAGAGCTGGACCGACGGAGGGGAGGCCCGAGACGCACAGGGCGGGGAGAGGCGCTGGGCGACACACAAGCAAGCCGTGCGCACAGGGGAGCCGCCTCCACCGCGCCGCACAGCCAGAAACACGCCAGAGGCTCCACGCTGGTCGGTCGCGATGGGCGTGGGGGGAACGGGGTGTCGTAACTGGCCCAGAGACGAAGGCGCGTTGGGGGTGGGGGGCGGTGCTCGGCCCCACGGAACTCTCGAACATAACCTCGAGGGATCAGGCAGGGAGGTAGGGCAAGAAAGACACGTCAGAGACGACTTCGCGGGACGCGGGGCGGGCCTCGCCTCGGCCCTCCAGACAGGATTCGGGGTGTCCCGGGTGTAGACACAAGAGGAAGACGGGCGGGGGAAAGGCGAGGAGCTGCCTTCCCACCCAATCACTTCATGCCACCTCTTCTGTCCTACCTTTCAGAAGACCACGGCCCGACTGCCAGCCACCCAGGCGCCGGGTCCTCGCAAACGCGCGGACCTGCCTCCGGTCACCTCCGTGCCCGCTTCCCGTCCCGCATGGGGGCAGGCTGGTGAGCTGCCTGGAGAGGCCTCCAGGCTCTCAGGCTCTCGCGTTAATGATCCTCCTGCAGGTTCAGCTATGTAGATAGTCAAATTCCACTGTCTTAATGCTCACCCAGGGCTTTGGGCAGACCCTGGCGGAGCCGATCCCAGTGCCTCATAAACCGTCATCCAATTAGTAGTAGCAAGGGGGCAGTAGCAATCGCTTCTCTGCTGCTGCTGCTGAGTCGCTTCAGTCGTGTCCGACTCTGTGTGACCCCAGAGACGGTAGCCCAACAGGCTCTGCCGTCCCTGGGATTCTCCAGGCAAGAACACTGGAGTGGGTTGCCATTTCCTTCTCCAGTGCATGAAAGTGAAAAGTGAAAGTGAAATAGCTCAGTCGTGTCCAACTCTTAGCGACCCCATGGACTGCAGCCTACCAGGCTCCTCCATCCATGGGCTTTTCCAGGCAAGAGTACTGGAGTGGGGTGCCATCGCCTTCTCCGAACCACTTCTCTACCGATTAGTAAAGCTCTTCTTTGGTCAAGCATATTAGCATAAAATCTATAATATTTACTTTTAACACGTTTCCTTCTTTTGGTAGTACAGAAACTGTTTAAATTTATTCATTGATTGTTTGAGGGTGGGTGCGTGGGGACCACGCAGCTTGCACTGCAGGATCTTAGTTCCTCAACCAGAGATCGAACCCAGCCTAGGGAAGGGAAAGCACTGAGTCCTAACCACTGGAGCACCAGTGGAGTTCTCATTGATTTTTTAAATGCAAAAATTATACAACTTGTGAATAACTGAGTGCTTATTTGGCTTAAAGAAGACACCATAGAAAATGCCTCTGACTTAATTCTATTTGTGGGATTTCCCTGGCGGTTCAGTGGTTGGTTAGGACTCTGCACTTCCAGTGCAGCGGGTCTTAGGGTGGATTCCTGGTTGGGGAACTAAGATCCTGCATGTTGCAGCATGGGCCCAATAAATAAATTAATTAAAAGACACTAGTTTCTTAATTCTGTTCTTGTTAAGTCCCTTCTCTCCTCAGAGGTCACACCTTTCCAGTGCTTCTTCCTGGACCTCACACACTACCATTTTTTACAGCCCTATATCCAGGTCTTCAGCAAGATTTCATCTTCCTCATCTTCAGCACCAAGTAGGTGGGTTGTGTACATTGGAGAAACGGTATAGGTATCATCAAAGGAATTTAAAACTAGCTATATGACTGAAAAAGCTTTCAACTATGCTACAAATGTATTTACAAAAATTAAAATGATGTTAAGTAGATCTTGTCTATCCATGCAAAAAGCCTCTGATAAAGAATGGTGAATTGTTTTGTACACCTGAGGCGGATTCATGTCAGTGTATGCCAAAACCAATACAGTACTGTAAAGTAAAACAAAGTTAAAATAAAAATTAAAAAAATATATTAATGACATGTTTTTTAATATAAATTTATTTATTTTAATTGGAGGTTAATTAATTTACAATATTGTATTGGTTTTGCCATTTTATAAGCAAATTTTCAGCATATAAATGAAAAAGGGTGTTAGATTCCCAAAAACCTACAGGCAGGAAACAAATTGATAAAAAGTACTCAGCTTCAAACATGTAGTATCATTCAAGAAAAATGGAAGGATGATTCTGAGTACAGAATCTTCGATGTGAAGTATAGACCCTCAGGCACAAAGGCCAGAATCTCCAGAAACAGAAGATGATTTCCAGGCCTTGTAACCTGGTGGAGTTTACCTAGTTGGATTTCAAGATTGCTATCAATAACTCTTTTCTTCATTTTCTCCCATTTGGAGTGGGAATGTCTGTAACTATTATCCTATACCTACCCCACTACTGTAATTTGGGAAGAGGTAATTTTTTTACTAATTCACAGACCCACTGATGGAGAAAATTTTTGCCACAGGGAGAATCATACCCAGTTTCCCACGTATCTGGTTAAATGATTTACAGGTGAGATTCTGGACTTGATAAGTAATATGTTGAAACTTTGGGGGATATTGGGATGAGATGAATGTGTTTTGCATGATGGATGGATTTGAATCTTTGCAGGGGTCAGAAGACAGACTATTGTCTGCTGAACAATGCCCTCTAAGGATATCCACGCCCTAGTGCCTTAAATCTGTGACTGTTATCTAATTTGGCAAAAGGGACTTTGTATATGTGATTAAGTTACGGATCTTGAGATGGGGAGACTATCTTGAAAGCGAAAAGTGAAAGTGTTACTCACTCAGTCGTGTCCAACTCTTTGTGACCCCATGAGTATAGCCCGCCAGGCTCCTCTGCTCATGGAATTCTCCAGGCAAGAATACTGGAGTGGGTAGCCAATCCCTTCTCCAGGGGATCTTCCTGACCCAGGGATCGAACCCAGGTCTCCTGCATTGTAGGTAGATTCTTCACTGTCTGAGCCACCAGGAGACTAGCTTGGTGAGCCCTAAATGTGATAGTGTGTCCTTATAAAGAGGAAAGGAGGACATTTGACACGCAAGAAGGAGGGCAGTGTTATGACTGAAACAAGATACTATGCTGTTGGCTCGGATGACGGATGAATGGGTCACAAGGCAAGGACTATAATAATGCAGCTCTAGATGTAAAACAGGCAACTTAAGAAATTCTCCCCTAGAGAAAGCCTGCCAAAGGGACAGTGGCCTTGCTAAGAAAGGTTGGTTTGTACCTAGCAAAACATATTGTACTTGACCTCTGGGGCTAAAAGAGAACAAATGTGTGTTATTTTAAGCCACCAGGTTCATGATAATGTTTACAGCCACTGTAAGAAACTAACCCAGGAACCCTTCAAGATGATCTAGTCCAGTGGCTTCAAACAATCCTCAAAAGGACTTCTTTCAGCCCTGCTTCACCTCAACCTAAACAAAAAGTCCAGAAATGTGCAAAGCTGTCCCCTTAACTCACTCAACCAGAGAAGACAAACAAAAAGCAAAACAGGTTCTAACTCCCATCAGTGCTTCTTGTGCCACACTGTCCTGTGCATGTGTGCTCAGCTCAGCTCAGTTCAGTCGCTCAGTCGTGTCCGACTCTGTGACCCCATGAATCGCAGCACTCCAGGCCTCCCTGTCCATCACCATCTCTCGGAGTTCACTCAGACTCACGTCCATCGAGTCCGTGATGCCATCCAGCCATCTCATCCTCGGTCATCCCCTTCTCCTCCTGCCCCCAATCCCTCCCAGCATCAAAGTCTTTTCCAATGAGTCAACTCTTCGCATGAGGTGGCCGAAGTACTGGAGTTTCAGCTTTAGCATCAGTCCTTCCAAAGAACACCCAGGGCTGATCTCCTTCAGAATGGACTGGTTGGATCTCCTTGCAGTCCAAGGGACTCTCAAGAGTCTTCTCCAACCCCACAGTTTAAAAGCATCAATTCTTCAGCGCTCAGCCTTCTTCACAGTCCAGCTCTCACATCCATACATGACTACTGGAAAAACCATAGCCTTGACTAGACGGACCTTAGTCGGCAAAGTAATGTCTCTGCTTTTGAATATACTATCCAGGTTGGTCATAACTTTTCTTCATCCCCTTCTCCTCCTGCCCCCAATCCCTCCCAGCATCAAAGTCTTTTCCAATGAGTCAACTCTTCGCATGAGGTGGCCGAAGTACTGGAGTTTCAGCTTTAGCATCAGTCCTTCCAAAGAACACCCAGGGCTGATCTCCTTCAGAATGGACTGGTTGGATCTCCTTGCAGTCCAAGGGACTCTCAAGAGTCTTCTCCAACCCCACAGTTTAAAAGCATCAATTCTTCAGCGCTCAGCCTTCTTCACAGTCCAGCTCTCACATCCATACATGACTACTGGAAAAACCATAGCCTTGACTAGACGGACCTTAGTCGGCAAAGTAATGTCTCTGCTTTTCAATATGCTATCTAGGTTGGTTGTGTCCAACTCTTTGTGACCCCATGAACTATAGCCCACCAGGCTCCTCTATCCATGGAATTTTCTAGGCAAGCATCCTGCACTAGAGCTGGAAACATAGACTGGAAATAAACAATGGAGGAATAAATAAAACCATATACGTAGAAAGTTTAAAAGAGTGCCTGGCCTGTATGTGATCATAACATTATAATGTGCACTTGCATTTGCAGAGAATATCTCTGGAAGGATACACAAAATTGTAAAAACAGGGATTTCTTCTAGATTGAATGAAACACAAGCATGCCACAGAAACTGGCTTTTTACCATATTTAATCGTGTGCACATACTGCCAATCCAGGTGGATCACTGGTAAAGTATCCGCCTGTGAATACAGGTCCCATCCTACAGCTGAACCAATCTTTTTGTCACGTTTTGAGGCTGAGAACACTTCATTTTTCTTGAGTGAAATGATGTGAGTATTCAAGGGTCAGACAGACACCATGTTTCTGTTTTTGTTTATTTTCTCTGGTTAAGTGAGTTAAAGGAACATCTTTGCACATTTCTGGGCTTTTTCTCTAGCTTGAGTTGAAGCAGAGCTGAAACACATACACACATACTCTCCTTCGGACTTGTTTGAAATGGACAGAAGAAAATAAAAATTCACTTGTGGGATATTATAACTGGATGAGGGAGAATATCCTCACCATTTCAGGGTGTGTATATATGTATATATTTTCCCCTTAAATGGTAAGCAGGATTGAGTGGAGCCATCTTTCCCTGTTTAAGATTTCTCTCTCTTCCATGTGCAGATATAAAACTAACTCAGAATCTCAAAGAAATCAATTATACCAAATTTCAATTTTAAACTACAAAGCAAAATTTCATCTCAGTCTAATGTCTGTATCCACCAACACTCCTGCCACCAACAGTCATTTCCACAGGGATCCCTTCAGAGTACATTTTTATATAAAACAATCAAGACTCCAAAATGAAGATTTTTAAAATATATTTAATAGTGGCAAATCGGATTAGAAAATCCAGCTAGACAAAATTAACAGCCTTTTTATAAAATGCACATTAACCAACCATTATCTCTTTCCTAAAACTAAGTCACAAGACTAGAACCCTTGAATGATCCATTCCCCAGCTTCCCTCTGTGCCTTGCTCAGTCACTCAGTCATGCCTGACTCTTTGTGACCCCATGGATTATAGCCTGCCAGGCTCCTTCCTCTGTGTGCCTTATATTCAGTCAATAAAGATATCACTCTATTCAAGTAGCTATAGCAACCACCTGGGATCCATCTTCTAGAGAAATTACCCTGGGACTAATGGAACTCAGATCCCATCTGTTATTATTCTTGGATTAAGTAAATTATACTCAGCTCTTCCCATCCCCTGAAATGGTGAGGACATTTCCCCCTCCCCCATCCAGTTATAATATCACATGAATTTTTATTTTCTCCTGTCCATTTCAAAAATTCCAAAGTTGAGCTAATTTTCCCCTTACTTTCCTAGATTGCTGGTGGCCTGTTGTAGTTGGCCTGTAAATGATAGAGTCACTTCAGTTCAGTTCAGTCACTCAGCCGTATCCAACTTTTTGCAACCCCATGGACTGGAGCATGCCAGGCCTCCCTGTCCATCACCAAATCCCAGAGTTTACTCAAACTAATGTCCATGAGTCGGTGATGCCATCCAACCATCTCATCCTCTGTCATCCCCTTCTCCTTCTGCCTTAGATCTTTCCCAGCATCAGGGTCTCTTCAAAGGAGTCAGTTCTTTGCATCAGGTGACCAAAGTATTGGAGTCTCAGCTTCAGCATCAGTCCTTCCGAAGAACACCCAGGACTGATCTCCTTTAGAATGGACTGGTTGGATCTCCTTGCAGTCCAAGGGATTCTCAAGAGTCTTCTCCAACACCACAGTTCAAAAGCATCAATTCTTCGGTGCTCAGCTTTCTTTATAATCCAGCTCTCACATCCATATATGACTGCTGGAAAAACCACAGCTTTGACTAGATGGACCTTTGTTGAAAAAGTAATATCTCTGCTTTTTAATATGCTTTCTAGGTTGGTCATAACGTTCTTCCAAGGAGCAAATGTCTTTTAATTTCATGGCTACAGCCACCATCTGCAGGGATTTTGGAGCCCCCCAAAATAAAGTCTAACACTGTTTCCATTGTCTACCCATCTATTTTCTGTGAAGCTATAGGACCAGATGCCATGATCTTAGTTTTCTGAATGTTGAGTTTTAAGCCAACTTTTTCACTCTCTTCTTTCACTTTCATCAAGAGGCTCTTTAGTTCTTCGCTTTCTGTCATAAGTGAGGTGTCAACTGCATATACGAGGTTATTTATATTCCTCCCAGCAATCTTGATCCCAGTTTGTGCTTCATCCATTCCAGCATTTCTCATGATGTACTCTGCATATAAGTTTAATAAGCAGGGTGAGAATATACAGCTTTGACGTACTCCTTTACCTATTTGGAACCAGTCAGTTGTTCCATGTCTGGTTCTAACTGTTGCTTCCTGAACTGCATACAGATTTCTCAGGAAGCAGGTCAGGTGGTCTGTTATTCCCATTTCTTTATGAATTTTCCACAGTTCGTTGTGATCCACACAGTCAAAGTTCAAATGATAAGGTGAATCTCTACAATTGAAGAAAACAAGCCCAGATATTTGTGGATTTAGGACATCTGTCATTTGTGATGCCAAATGAGTTGACAATCACAATCTGGGAGTTAGAGGCTTAGACTGCAAGTGGGAAGAAACACGGTGGCTGTCCCACTCTTGAATACCCAGGTCATTTATCTCAAGAAGAAAAAAGTGGTCTAAGCCTAGAAATGTGACAGTAGAAGATTTAGCTACAGAATGGAACCAGAGATGAACTTGAAACAAGAGTCTGTGACCTAAGTGCTTGCATTTGGAATTTGTTTGAGAGAGTCTAAAACTTAACCCCAGGATCACTAAAGAGAGAAAGAGAGAGAGAGAGAATGCATGCCCACTGAAGCTGAGAACTGTCCTCAACTGAATGTGCATTGGCAGACAATATTGACTTTCACCCACTCCCCAGTTTTCATACTGCTTCCTGCCCCCACCAGAACAGGATGCGGGGGCTCTTACTATTACTGCAGCGTTAAAAGTAGAGGGAGAATGTGATACTGGAAATAGGATTCTGTGTCTTCCCGATTTGTGACTCAGCGTATTCCCAACCTCTAGAAGCCCTTATANACTCTGAGGGAGAAGGAGAGGGAGAGGGAGAGGGAGGGATGATTTGGGAGAATAGCATTGAAATATGTATACTATCATGTAAGAAATGAATTGCCAGTCTATGTTCAATGCAGGATGCAGGATGCTTGGGGCTGGTGTATGGGGATGATCTGGAGGGAAGATGTGGGGTGGGAGGTGGGAGGGGGATTCATGTTTGGGAGTTCGTGTAAAAAAATAAATAAATACAAAAAAAAAAAAAAAGTAGAGGGAGAATGTGATACTGGAAATAGGATTCTGTGTCTTCCCCTGATTTGTGACTCAGCGTATTCCCAACCTCTGAGTCTGAAATCTGAAGTCGCTCAGTCGTGTCCGACTCTTTGTGACCCCATGGACTGTAGCCTATCAGGCTCCTCCGTCCATGGGATTTTCCAGGCAAGAGTGCTGGAGTGGATTGCCATTTCCTTCTCCAGGGGATTTTCCCGACCCAGGCATCGAACCCAGGTCTCCCGCATCGCAGGCAGACGCTTTACCATCTGAACCACCAGGGAATTCATACTTTGAAAAAATTCCACAGAAAGTTTTCACAGCCCTCAAGGAAATGATTTTCCATTGGAGGAAACAATGCTAGCAGCCGATGCCCTGATGCCTGCTCAAGCCAGCATCCTGAAGAATGATCAGCCAGTGAAGGAGAACTGAGGGATTACTGGTCCTCAGAAAGTAGGGGATAAGGGCACAAAACCTGGGTTCAGTTGCAGCACAGAAGTTTATTATGAAGGGGGCTGGGCCAGTTTGTATTTACATGCTGGAATGCTGCAGCCCTGAGTCCAGGTTGAAGTGAGGAAGAGGCTGGGCACAGGTGATGCCGTCCCAGGAACACACTTAGCCCTCTCTCCTGGGTCCCTGCTGCCAGACTGTGCTCCGGCACTATCAGGTGGACTCCACTTCTGTTTCTTGTGCCGGAGCTGGAGGGATGATATCTTTAAGGATTTCATCATAATAGGGGCTAAATACCTGCTGATTGTGACGCATCAGATTGAAAAACTTCCAACCCAGTTTTGTCAACTCCCCCTTGATGAGAATAAGGCCAACAGGGAAGTCTAGCAGAGACTCCTGCATCCCGCGAACCAAACAGCTTTTGAGAAACAACTGGATCCGCTGATCTGCGAGCAAGAAAAAAGTTAAAAGGGAAAGATCAAAGAGATTTCAGGAGAAATTCACAACGCCCTTGCACTCTCTGTTCACCAACATTTAAATTAACACATTTTCACTGACCTACCCACTCATTCAAGTAAAACATGTTAATGAGATTTTTTTCTTTTCTTTTGGAAGAAGGAGTACTACAAAGCTCCTAAAAGCAATGCATTATTGAAAGATGCCGAGACAGTACGTTTCTAGCTGTTTATAATTTTAGAGGGTGCTAAGTGAGCTCCCGACGTGTGAGACCTAACAAGAGGATCCTAGACATTGTACGTGAAATTCTAAGGGCACACACTGCACCCAGTGTGCCAACTCTGGGTCCATACCACCATATGAGACTTTGTCAAGATGCAAAAATTAGAAGCAAGGTGGTCAAGTTCACTGCTTCCATTCTTGCAGGGAATATATCCTTCAGCCTAAGTTAGCGTCAGTTCCTTAGAGGGAAGTAGGGACCGTCACGGTAACTTAAAGCATGGGATAGAGAAAGGGTTTCCCATCACAGGTCTTGGGTTATAGTTAGAGAATGACCAGGAATCACTCAGCACTAGCACCTGCAAGTTACACATCCTAGCTGACCTTAAAATCATATGTTCACTCTTCAAACTGAAAGAGATCTATTTCAATTCTACACATTATACATAAGGAAACTAAAGCCAAAAGACTTTCCCCAAAATAATTCCATTTCTGAATGTCTTCACAACTGACTTCCAGGCTTGAGTCCACCCTCTTACCTTCCACATTCTTGCCACCCCTTTCCAGCCCCACCACCATAGGAGGACTCTTACCAATGATGCTACGAACACGGTTCTCTTTCTTGGCGATGTTCTGAAGTTGGCCTCTAAGAGAGGCTTTCTTTTCACTACTCAGGGCAGTTAGGCCCATGTCTTTGAGGCGTTCATGGATTTTCTGAGACACTTGTTCACTCACACTCACCATAGCCTCTTCAGGCCTAGATAATGAAAGAAAGAAAGCAGAGTGGCCTTGGCATAGGGACAAAGCCCAGAGAGTCCAACACCAGAAGCCAGGTCCACTCACAAAGCTCTCCACCACTGACAGAGGACCCAGCATTTCAAATCATTTCATTGTTATCCTCAAGATGTCAACTATTTCACACATATTAATTCATACATATTAACTAATTCATACTATTCTCCACTTCAGATGAAACAAATTGAACAAGGGTTCAGTCCTCAGTATTCTTTAGTCCCATAAACTTTATTCAAATTCTGTTTTAAAATTTCTTAAGCATTTTCCATAGTTGTCTTCCCTACTTCACCAATTAACTTGTAAATATATTGAGATCTGAACTTCCAGTTCCTTGTACTTCTGCTGAGGTGCTCTGCATGAAGCAAATAATGGATACATATTGACCAAGGGATCAACTTCTGGATATACATACACAAATCCAGTGTCACTTATTTAAGTATATAATGACTCATTTTTAGCAAACACAGTACTGAATTATTCATAGCAAAATAGTTTCCACACTCCTTGGAAATAGGTTTTTTTTCCATCACAAGCCTTAATACAAGTTATCAAAAGACACCAACAACCTTTGCAGATGATGCCCAAGGTCTTTTGTGTGGTTTATGATAAAGAATAAGGCAGTAATACATTAACTGCCTAAGTTCTAAAACCAACATACTATTTTCAACTCTCAGAAAGATCTAGGAAATTTGTTGTTGCTCATATTGTATAGTGTCTAAGTCAGATCTGACTCTTGCAACCCCATGGACTGTAGCCTGCCAGGCTCATCTATCCATGGAATTCTCCAAGCAAGAACACTGGAGTGGGTTGCCATTTCTTACTCCATGGGATCTTCATGACCCAAGGTTCAAATCTGGGTCTCCTGCATTGGCAGGCAGATTCTTTACCACTGAATCTCCAGGAACGTCCCTATGAAGTTTACCTGGACTTAAATTCCTCCACCAGGGCCTTGGTTATGCGTTTCAGCTTATTCACAAATTCAGTCGAACTGAATAAAGCACTACCAGAGAAACTTCTGGCCACTAGCAAGACTGAGGCCAGAATGGCCAACTGCTTCAACTGGGACTCCATGTCTTGCAGCCGGATTTTATCCATTAGCAGAGTCTGGTGAGACACAGAAAAGCAAGCTGTCAGAAGAGTGTTTTAGTAAACGTATCAAATACAAAACAAAAAGGCAATGTTCTTATATATGTTCCTACCTCGGGAAACTCTTTACTGTCAAGATCCCAGAGAAGAAGGTTCAGGTAACCCTGGTATAGCACCATTGTGGAACTGGGAAGTTGTGGGTTGTCCACTGCCAGATTTGGAGATGAATGGGCCATGCTGGAGGAGCTGGGAGAGTCAGGAGAACTTGAAGGTGGTGTAGTGAGGTCTAGAGCTGTTTTGGTTAGCCATTTTGTGGTGCAATCAAGAAGATCTATGACATAGAAGGGAATATGTAAATATCTTCAAACACCAAGGCTTGAAAAGTAAGGTTTGAAGATATATTCTTCCTCAATAAATAAGTGATTTTATACATCTTTTCTCTTAGAGAAATGTTCCTTCTTCCTACCCCATGCCCTTACCTCATCCAATAGGAGAAGCTATAAAAAAAATAGAAAGTACCTTATCACTGTAAGAAATTGGACCCATTTAGATCTTTGTGTGGAGTTAGAAAGTGATCTAGTTTCATTCTTTTACAAGTGGTTGACCAGTTTTCCCAGCACCACTTGTTAAAGAGATTGTCTTTACTCCATTGTATATTCTTGCCTCCTTTGTCAAAGATAAGGTGTCCATATGTGTGTGGATTTATCTCTGGGCTTTCTATTTTGTTCCATTGATCTATATTTCTGTCTTTGTGCCAGTACCACACTGTCTTGATGACTGTGGCTTTGTAGTAGAGCCTGAAGTCAGGTAAGTTGATTCCTCCAGTTCCATTCTTCTTTCTCAAAATTGCTTTGGCTATTCGAGGTTTTTTGTATTTCCATACAAATCTTGAAATTATTTGTTCTAGTTCTGTGAAAAATACCGCTGGTA
>SJYX01015058.1:25975-63107 GCA_006410675.1 Oreotragus oreotragus | reverse complement strand
GATGCTTTTGAACTGTGGTGTTGGAGAAGACTCTTGAGAGTCCCTTGGACTGCAAGGAGATCCAACCAGTCCATTCTGAAGGAGATCAACCCTGGGATTTCTTTGGAAGGAATGATGCTAAAGCTGAAACTCCAGTACTTTGGCCACCTCATGCGAAGAGTTGACTCATTGGAGAAGACTCTGATGCTGGGAGAGATTGGGGGCGGGAGGAGAAGGGGACGACCAAGGATGAGATGGCTGGATGGCATCACGGACTCGATGGACGTGAGTCTGAGTGAACTTCGGGAGATGGTGATGAACAGGGAGGCCTGGCGTGCTGCAATTCATGGGGTCGCAAACAGTCGGACACGACTGAGTGACTGAACTGCACTGAACTGAAGTGAGGTCCAGGTGTGCATGACCTAAGTAGAGGATCCTAGACATTGTACTTGAAATTCTAGGGACACACATTGCAGCCAGTGTACAAAGTCTGGGTCCACACAGCCAAACCAGACTATGTCAAGACAGAAAAATTAGAAGCAAGCCAGTCAAGTTCACCACTTCCATTCTAGCATAGAATATATCCTGCGGCCTAAATTAGCATCAGTTCCTTAGAGGGAAGTAAGGACTGTCATGGTAACTTAAAGCATGGGATAGAGAAAGCATTTCCCATCACAAGCGTTGGGTTATAGTTAAAGAATGACCAAGAATCACTCAGTACTAGCACCTGCAAGTTACACATCCTAGCTGACCTTCAAACTGAAAGAGATTTACTTCAATTATGCACATTATACATGAGAAAACTAAAGCCAAAAGACTTTCCCAATGATTATTCCAGCTTTGAATGGCTTCACAAATGACTTCCAGGCTTGAGTCCACCTTTTCACTTTCCACATTCTTGCCACCCTTCCCCATCACCACCAGCATATGACTCTTAACAATGATGCTACAATCAGTTCTCTTTCCTGGCAATGATCTGAAGTTGGCCTATAAATAAAAGCTTTCTTTTCACTACTCAGGGCAGTTAGGCCCATGTCTTTGAAGTATTCGTGGATTTTCTGAGACATTTGTTCACTCACAGTCACCATAGCCTATTCAGGCCTAGATAATGAAGGACAGAAAGCAGAGTTGCCTTGGCATAGGAACAAAGCCCAGAGAGTCCAACACCAGAAGCCAGGTCCACTCACAAAAGAATTCCAGTTCTGCACCACTAATAGAGGACGCAGTATTTGAAATCATTTTATTGTTACCCTCAAGGTGTCAACTAATTCATACATATTAACTAATTCATACTATTCTCCACTTCAATTGAAACAAATTGGACAAGGGTTCAGTTCCATTCTTGGAACTACTCAGTATTCTTTAGTCCCATAAACTTTATTCAAATTTTGTTTTAAGATTTCTTAGGCATTTTCCTTAGTTGTCTTCCCTACTTCACCAATTAACTTGTAAATATATTGAAATCGGAACCTCCAGTTCTTCTTTGTACATTAGCTGCGGTGCCCTGCATGAAGCAAATTATGGATACATATTATTGACCAAGTGATCAACTTCTGGTTATACATACACAAATCCAGTGTCACTTATTTAAGTACATAATAATTCATTTTAAGCAAACACAGTACGGAATCATTCATAGCAAACTAGTTTCCACACTCACCTCCTTGGAAATAGGTTTTTTTTCCATCACAAAATTTAATACAATTTATCAAAAGACACCAACAACCTTTGCAGATGATGCCCAAGGTCTTTTGCATGGTTTATGATAAAGAATAAGGCAGTAATACATTAACTGCCTAAGTTCCAAACCCTACATATTATTTTCAACTAGGAGAAAGATCTAGGTAGTTTTTTGTTCATGTTATTTAGTCGCTAAGTCGTGTCTGACTCTTTTGCAATCCTATGGACTGTAGACCACCAGGCTTCTCAATCCACAAGATTCTCCAGGCAAGAGCACTGGAGTGGGTTGCCATTTCCTACTCCAGGAGATCTTCCCAAATCAAGGATCAAATCTGAATCTCCTGCATTGGCAGGCAGATTCTTTACCACTGAGCCACTGGGGATGCCTCTATGAAGTTTACCTGGAGTTAAATTCATCTGTCAGGGCCTTGGTTATATGTTTCAGTTTATTTACAAATTCAGTCGAGTGGAATGAAACATGTCCAGAGAAACTTCCAGCCACTAGCAAGACTGAGGCCAGATGGTTAACTGCTTCAACTGAACTCCATATCCCACAGCCAGATTCTCTTCATCAGCAGAGTCTGGTGAGGCAGGGAAAAGCAAGCTGTCAGAAGAGTGTTCTAGTAAACGTATTGAATACAAAGCAAAAAGGAAATAATCTAACGTATGTTCCTACCTCAGGAAACTTTACTGTCAAGACCTCAGAGAAGAAGGTCCAGGTATCCCTGGTATAACACCATTGTGGAAATGGGAAGCTATGGATTGTCCAGCTGCCCAATTTGGAGATGAACGGACCATGCTGGAGGAGCTGGGAGAGTCAGGAGAACTTGAATTTTGTTAGCCATTTTGTGGTGCAATCAAGGAGATCTATGACATAGAAAGGATAAGTAAATACCTTGAAACACCAAGGCTTGAAAACTAAGGCTTAAGGATATATTCTTCCTCAATAGATAAATTATTTTGTATATCTTTTATCTTGGAGAAATGTTCCTTCTTCCTACCCCATTCCTAGCCACCTGCCCAATAGGGAGAAACTGTTTTAAAAAATAGAAAATACCCTATCACTGTAAGAAATCAGACCCAAAGTCAAATCTCCCCCTCTTCTGTCTTTAAATTTTGACCATACTAGGTTGCTTGTTGAGGACTTTCTGGAATTTAGTTCATTCATACTGGATAGAGTGTTCCTTCAAGTAGGGTCAGAGGCTCTGGATAATATAGTTCACCATGCCCATTTTCATCAGGTCCAGAACATGAAAGATGCCCCTGTCAAGGGAGGAAAAAAATCAAATGTTTACACTCTGAAAGGAAATCTA
Source organism: Oreotragus oreotragus (assembly GCA_006410675.1). NCBI lineage: Eukaryota > Metazoa > Chordata > Mammalia > Artiodactyla > Bovidae > Oreotragus > Oreotragus oreotragus. Next base: position 60,135 of record SJYX01015058.1, on the reverse strand, counting down.
GTGGGATGAGGGGGAACTCAAGCTAAGAGTCCTAAAATCACAATATCTTAGAGTTTAAAATGGCTTTAAAAACCTCAGTCCTAGTTCAGTTTACAAATACAGACATTGCACCAGGGACCCAAGGCCACAGAGTGAGTTGTTATCAGAGCTAGGAACAGATACATCTTCTGACTTTTTAGTTAGAAGGGTTTTTCCACTGTAGGTACTCCATCTCAGAAAAAATGACCAAAATTCTAACTCTCTGTGAGTACTTGGGATATTGGTGATTGAATTTCTAACTCATGTGGCTTATCACTTTACCTCTGGGTCTTGGTTCTTTTATCTGTGAAACATGGATCATCTTCATTCCTGTCCCCCCACAGGGTTTGAATTAGAACACATGAGAGAATATCTGCAAAAAGGCTGTTTGAAATCTCCCAAAGAAACAGTTACTCTACTTTAGTGTCTAGACAAGAATATTGGAGTGGGTTGCCATTTCTTTCTCCAGGGTACCTTCCCAACCCAGGCATCGAACTCCCTTCTCTTGCCTCTCTTAAATTGGCAGGGGGATTCTTTACCTCTAGTGTCACCTGGGAAGCCAGTGTCTTAACAGGATCATTTCTTAGAAAGTGTCCAAATGATCTGAAGATCATCAAAAGGGTTCTGAGAATTTGTCCTTTGAAAATAAAAGGCAATAAACCAGAGAGGAGCAACAGAGGTATTAGTCCATATTTCTGCAGTATAGAAGGGCTAGACAAGCCAGGGGCTATAACCCAGTACCTGGCCCAGAGTTTTCTGGTGCAGTGTCTAAGACTGAGTTCAGGAACAGTGCATCTAGTTTCTCACCTTAGTAATCATGCTCTCTCATTTTAGCACTGCTTATCTTGTATTGGTGCACACAGCAGGGTCATCAAACTAAGAATGCAGTTGGACAGATGAGGGACATCCAGGGCCCTGTGCACTGCTTTCTGCTTGAGGAGATCTATGTCCAGAGCTTCTTCAATCTCATCTCTTAGGAGGTGGTCCTAAGATGGCAGAGGAATAGGACGGGGAGACCACTTTCTCCCCCACAAATTCATCAAAAGAACATTTGAGCACTGAGAAAATTCCACAAAACAACTTCTGAATGCTGGCAGAAGACATCAGGCACCCAGAAAAGCAGCNTCAATCTCATCTCTTAGGAGGTGGTCCTAAGATGGCAGAGGAATAGGACGGGGAGACCACTTTCTCCCCCACAAATTCATCAAAAGAACATTTGAGCACTGAGAAAATTCCACAAAACAACTTCTGAATGCTGGCAGAAGACATCAGGCACCCAGAAAAGCAGCCCATTGTTTTCGAAAGGAGGTAGGAAAAAATATAAAAGATAAAAAGAGAGACAAAAGAGATAGGTATGGAGTTCCATCCTGGGAAAGGACTCTTAAAAAAGAGAAATTTCCAAACACCAGGAAACACTCTCACTGCTGAGTCTGTGGCGAGCCTTGGAATCACAGAGGGCAACATAACCGGGAGGAAAAATAGATAAATAATTAAACCCCACAGATTATGTGCCCAACGGTAACTCCCCCAGTGGAGAAGCAGCACAGACGCCTGCATTCACCACTAGCAAGCGGGGGCTGGGCAGGGAGGCTGCATTGCTTAGAGTAAGGACTGGGCCTAAATGTCTCGAGGGCAATCTGAGGGACCTAACTTGGGATATCAAACCAGGCTGTGGAATAACTACCACGTGAAAAGCTGTAACCTAAGTCACCGCCAGGCCCACGCACAGAACAAAGGACTGAGCAGAGTTAGCTGGCTTAAGACCAGCACATCCCCCTCCAGTGACAGGCAGGCGAGGGTAGCCAGAGCTGGAAGGGGGCAATTGCAGCCCCAGAGAGGCAGTATCTACAAAACTGCAAGCAGGCTTCATTGCTAATCAAGACTTCTTGGGATTCTGGACGGTCAACATCCGCCTGAGAAGGTGCGCCGGTTGTACACCCAGAAAACCGAGCAGCTGGGACGGGGGAGGCGATAAGTCACAGTGACCGTGCTCGCCAATCACCTGGTCACCTGAGCTGCTCAGACCTGGGAAGGGCACAAAATACAGGCCCAACCGAGTCTGTGCCTCGGAGGACTACCCAAGTACCTGAACCTGAGCAGCTTAAACCTGGGAAGTGCATACAACCCAGGGCCGGCCTCAGACAGTTCCCGGCAGAGCAACCTAGAGCCTAAGCAGTGTAGACAGGGAAAGCACACACGCCGTGAGTGGGGGCAAACCCAGTGTGGCCGAGACACTGTGAACACACACCAGTGTTATTTGTTTGCAGTGTCCCTCCCTCCCCACAGCACGACTGAACAAGTGAGCCTAAAAACGTGTCCACCACGGGCTCCTTGTGTCAGGGCAGAAATTAGACACTGAAGAGACCAGCAAACAGAAGAAGCTAAACCAGAGGGAACCTCCTTGGAAGTGACAGGTGCAATAGATTAAAACCCTGTAGTTAGTACCCACTACATAGAAAGGGGCCTATAGATCTTGAAAAATATAAGCTGGATCAAGGAACTATCTGAAAATGAACTGACCCCACACTGCCCACAACAACACCAGAGAAAGTCCTAGATATATTTTTACTATCATTCTTTAATTTAAAAAAATTAAGTCCTCTATTACTCCTTTAATTTTTCATTTTTATAATCTATTTGCAAAAAAAGAGACCCTATTTTTTAAAGCAAACTTCGTATATATATATTTTATAATTTTTGTGACTTTGTTTTTTTTCTTTTTCTTTAATATTGTATTTCTGAAAATCCAACCTCTACTCTAGATTTTTAATCTTCACTTTTTGGTATTTATTATCAATTTTGTACCTTTAAGAACCCAATCTTCAGTACCCATTTTTACTTGGGAGCAAGATTANTAAAAAAATTAAGTCCTCTATTACTCCTTTAATTTTTCATTTTTATAATCTATTTGCAAAAAAAGAGACCCTATTTTTTAAAGCAAACTTCGTATATATATATTTTATAATTTTTGTGACTTTGTTTTTTTTCTTTTTCTTTAATATTGTATTTCTGAAAATCCAACCTCTACTCTAGATTTTTAATCTTCACTTTTTGGTATTTATTATCAATTTTGTACCTTTAAGAACCCAATCTTCAGTACCCATTTTTACTTGGGAGCAAGATTACTGGCTTGACCGCTCTCTCCCCCTTTGGACTCTCCCTTTTCTCCACCAGGTCGCCTCTATCTCCTCCCTCGCCCTTCTCTTCTCTACCCAACTCTGTGAATCTCTCTGTGTGTTCCGGACAGTGGAGAACACTTGGGGAACTGATTACTGGCTGGATCTGTCTCTCTCCTTTTGATTCACCCCTTTATCCTCCTGGCCACTTCTGTCTCCTTCCTCCCTCTTCCTTTCTCTGTATAACTCCGTGAACATCTCTGAGAAGTCCAGACTGTGGAGCACACATAAGGAAGTGATTACTGGCTAGCTTTCTCTCTCCTCTTTTGATTCCCCCTCATCTCATCCTGGTCACCTCTATTACCATCCTCCCTCTTTTCTTCTCCATGTAACTCTGTGAACCTCTCTGGGTGTTCCTCACTGTGGAGAAACTTTTCATCTTTAACCTAGATGTTTTATCAACGGTGCTGTATAGATGGAGAAGTCTTGAGGCTACTGTAAAAATAACACTGAAAACCAGAAGCAGGAGGCTTAAGTCCAAACCCTGAGAAAACCAGAGAACTGCTGACTCCAGGGACCACTAATCGACAGGAGCTCATCAAACGCCTCCATACCTACAATCTCATCTCTTAGGCTGTTCTGGTGCCTCTCGAGGTGCCACAGGGCTGTCTTACCTGCCATCATGTTTTGAGTCGGTCCTCGGGGTGACTGTCGAGTCAGTTGTAGGGGAGTCAGGTGTATCTGGAGTGCATTGGGACATCGGGGTCTTTTGAAATGGTGGCACGACCCCTGGAGTTCTTCTCGAGTGTCAGCCTAAGAGATGAGATTGTAGGGAGACATAGGGATCGGTGGTAATAGCAATGATAGCAAGATCTGCCCAGAAAAGAAAATCAGTGGAGCCAAATTGTTTAGAACCCTAAACAGTCTCCAATGAGCAATCTCCTTAAGGCAAAGGCATGCCAACATATGTCTGTTGCATCTGCAGAAAGTAGGTATCCAAATTGCATATAGAGAATATTATTTTTATCTGTCTAGGAGCCAATCACCGGGGAAGGCAATGGCACCCCACCCCAGTACTCTTGCCTGGAAAATCCAATGGACGGAGTAGCCTGGTGGGCTGCAGTCCATGGGGTCGCTAACAGTCGGACAGACTGAGCGACTTCACTTTCACTTTTCTCTTTCATGCATTGCAGAAGGAAATGGCAACCCACTCCAGTATTCTTGCCTGGAGAATCCCAGGGATGGGGGAGCCTGGTGGGCTGCCGTCTATGGGGTCACACAGAGTCGGACACGACTGAAGTGACTCAGCAGCAGCAGCAGCAGGAGCCAATCACAATTTAAGGCTTNTATCCTCCTGGCCACTTCTGTCTCCTTCCTCCCTCTTCCTTTCTCTGTATAACTCCGTGAACATCTCTGAGAAGTCCAGACTGTGGAGCACACATAAGGAAGTGATTACTGGCTAGCTTTCTCTCTCCTCTTTTGATTCCCCCTCATCTCATCCTGGTCACCTCTATTACCATCCTCCCTCTTTTCTTCTCCATGTAACTCTGTGAACCTCTCTGGGTGTTCCTCACTGTGGAGAAACTTTTCATCTTTAACCTAGATGTTTTATCAACGGTGCTGTATAGATGGAGAAGTCTTGAGGCTACTGTAAAAATAACACTGAAAACCAGAAGCAGGAGGCTTAAGTCCAAACCCTGAGAAAACCAGAGAACTGCTGACTCCAGGGACCACTAATCGACAGGAGCTCATCAAACGCCTCCATACCTACAATCTCATCTCTTAGGCTGTTCTGGTGCCTCTCGAGGTGCCACAGGGCTGTCTTACCTGCCATCATGTTTTGAGTCGGTCCTCGGGGTGACTGTCGAGTCAGTTGTAGGGGAGTCAGGTGTATCTGGAGTGCATTGGGACATCGGGGTCTTTTGAAATGGTGGCACGACCCCTGGAGTTCTTCTCGAGTGTCAGCCTAAGAGATGAGATTGTAGGGAGACATAGGGATCGGTGGTAATAGCAATGATAGCAAGATCTGCCCAGAAAAGAAAATCAGTGGAGCCAAATTGTTTAGAACCCTAAACAGTCTCCAATGAGCAATCTCCTTAAGGCAAAGGCATGCCAACATATGTCTGTTGCATCTGCAGAAAGTAGGTATCCAAATTGCATATAGAGAATATTATTTTTATCTGTCTAGGAGCCAATCACCGGGGAAGGCAATGGCACCCCACCCCAGTACTCTTGCCTGGAAAATCCAATGGACGGAGTAGCCTGGTGGGCTGCAGTCCATGGGGTCGCTAACAGTCGGACAGACTGAGCGACTTCACTTTCACTTTTCTCTTTCATGCATTGCAGAAGGAAATGGCAACCCACTCCAGTATTCTTGCCTGGAGAATCCCAGGGATGGGGGAGCCTGGTGGGCTGCCGTCTATGGGGTCACACAGAGTCGGACACGACTGAAGTGACTCAGCAGCAGCAGCAGCAGGAGCCAATCACAATTTAAGGCTTCATTGGGATTAATATTAACCATAGTGCCATATTATTTTCTGGGAAGAATGAGATAAGGATAGGAAGAAAAATAACAATGTGACAAAAAAATGCAAGATATAAAAATATAAAATACATACCATCACAAGGTAATGGGATATTCTTTTTTAATAACTTTTTAGTTTCTATCTGGGTAACCAATTAACAACATGATAGTTTCAGATGAACAGCAAAGGGACTCAACCATACATATACATGCATTCACTCTTCCCCTAACTCCCCTCACATTCAGGTGGCCATATAATACTGAGCAGAGTTCCATGTGCTATACAGTAGGTTCTTGGTTATCCATTTTAAATATAGCCTTGTGGTGGTGAGATATTCTTAATAAGGGATAAGGCCATTATTAGATTGTTTGACTGCAAAGGGAAAAGATGAGATAGGCAGAGAAATCTTTAAGTATCACCAGAAATAACATCTTCACTCAAAAGTGTAAGTTTCTTGTTGGCAAGGACTCTCTTATGTATCTATATGCTTCTGAAACACAGAAAACCTAATGGGAGTTAAATGAAAATCTGTTTAGTTGAATGATATATTGTGCAGTTACAGCAAGATCTCAGCTTTCAAGCTCCATCTCATACAAATGAAATGGAAGTTCCTCCACATCATCTTTTTAAGTAATGGACCATATGTACAAGGGAAGCTTGTGTGTGCCTGCGTGCATGCTAAGCTGTGTCGAACTCTTTGTCACCCTATGGACTGTAGCCACCAGGCTCCTCTGTCCATGAGATTCTCCAGGCAAGAATACTGGAGTGGGTTGCCATGCCCTCCTCCAGGACATCTTCCCCACCCAGGGATCAAACTCAGGTCTCTGACTTCTCCTGCACTGGAAGGTGGGCTCTTTAAGACTAATGCCACTCACGAAGCCTCAGAATAATTGTTAGTCATCAACAGTGGCCACAGGACTGGAAAAGTTCAGTGTTCATTCCAATCCCAAGGAAAGGCAATGCCAAAGAATGCTCAAACTACCACACAATTGCCCTCATCTCACACGCTAGTAAAGTAATGCTCAAAATTCTCCAAGCCAGGCTTCAGCAATACGTGAACCGTGAAATTCCAGATTTTAAAGCTGGTTTTAGAAAAGGCAGAGGAACCAGAGATCAAATTGCGAACATCCACTGGATCATCAAAAAAGCAAGAGAGTTCCAGAAAAACATCTACTTCTGCTTTATTGACTATGCCAAAGCCTTTGACTGTGTGGATCACAATAAACTGTGGAAAATTCTTAAAGAGATGGGAATAGCAGACCACCTGACCTGCCTCCTGAGAAACCTGTATGCAGGTCAGGAAGCAACAGTTAGAACTGGACATGGAACAACAGACTGGTTCCAAATAGGAAAAGGAGTACGTCAAGGCTGTATATTGTCACCCTGCTTATTTAACTTATATGCAGAGTACATCAGTGCTGCAATTCATGGGGTCGCAAAGAGTCGGACACAACTGAGCGACTGAACTGAACAATTAAAAGGTCTGGGATGAAAAAAATCAAAGGACTTCCTTTGATCCAGTGGTTAAGAATTCACCTTGCAATGTTGGGGGCATGGGTTTGATCGCTGCTCAGTGGAACTAAGATCCCACATGCTGCAAGGCAGCTAAGCCCACGAGCTGCAGCATGGACTTAGAAGCCCAGCATCACAACTAAAGAGAAGCCCGTGCACCACAATGAAAGATCCCCCATGCCACAGCTGAGACTTAATATCCACAAACGGGAAGTTGATTGCTCATCTGCTTAATTTCTTTTAAGAGTTCAAGAGCACATGTGAAGTCAGCCAGAGTACTTGATAGCTGGACTTTCAGATGGTCCCAAAAGGCTTTGTGCATTGTCTCCCTAATCCTGCCTTCCAGACTATAAGAAGGTTAAGTGAGCAACTTGCTCTTTACCCATAGAGTTGATATAGGTTCCTAATCTGAATCCCAAACATCATTTAAGATCATGAAAGACCATTATGTTGACAGTGCAGGAGCTATGTTTGGACTTTAGCAGAGTTGAATAAACTGAGTTTAGTCTCAGATGCAAAGGCACTGGCCAATTTCTCTCAGAAGGATTCCTCATGGTTCCAGAAAAGCTCTCCTTCTAGTAAGAAGAACCAAGAACTTGGAGTAGAGGTCCTGAGTACTAGCCTTGATTCTTCATCTAATTTAAATGTGTGCCTTGGTTTTTAGATCCATAAACTTTGAACTAGATGATCTTTTCCCTTAAGCCTTAAAATCCAGGAAAGGTCTTTCCTTTTTGATAACACTTGAAAATCTTATGTGCACCTTCAACTCATTATCTTCTCCTCTCAAACCTGTGTCTTATTCAAGCAAATCATAAAGTTTACAATTTTCTCATTAAAAATAGAATAGTAATGCATGCTTTGGTTGAAAATTTTACAAGCAATACAGAGATAAAAGAAAAAACTCAAAGTTCCTTCCCCAACACACCAATCCCATTTGTGAGATGTTACCAACTGTTATTTATCTGATGCATAATAATTACTTCTTCATCCTTTTAATGTACTTGGTCCCCAAATTACAGAAATTTTGATTCCTATATATGTCTGGGAATCCATCCCCTTCTGCCATCATTTCCTGCCTAGACTATTGCAATATTCTAGTAAATGGTACTCCTGCCCCCAGTCAAAGTCTTACTCCAACAATGCCACATATTCTTGCTAAGACCAATGGGCTTTCTAAGATAAAAATCTGATCATAATGACGTGATCATTTAAAGCTCTCTAGAACCTTCCCATCACCCTATCAACAAGAAGCAAGCTTTTCTTGTTGTTGCTGTTTAGTCGTTAAGTTATGTCTGACTTCTTTGTGACCCCAGGGATCATAGCCCTCCAGGCCCCCTCTATCCATGGGACTTCCCAGGCAAGAACACTGGAGTGGGTTGCCATTTTCCCCTCCAGGGGGTCCTCTTGACCCAGGGATTGAACCTGGGTCTTCTGGATTAGCAGGCAGATTCTTTATCACTGAGCCACCAGAGAAGCCCCAAAGCTGTTTAGTTGCTAAGTCATGTCCGCATCTTTTTTGTGACCCCATGGACTGTAGCATACAAGGCTCCTCTGACCTCCACTTTCTCCTGGAGTTTGTTCGTTAAGTCGGTGTTACTATCTAACTGGTGTAACTATCTAAGATGGTTAGATTAACCATCTCATCCTCTGCTGCCCCCTTCTCTTTTTGCCTTCAATCTTTCCCCAAATCAGTGTCTTATCCAATGAGTAGGCTCTTAGCATCAGGTAGTAAAAGTATTGGAACGTCAGTCCTTCTAAGGAATATTCAGGGTCAATTTCCATTAGGATTGACAGATTTTATCTCCTTCCAGTCCAAGGGACTCTCAAGAGTATTCTCCAGAACCACAATTCGTAAGCATCACTTCCTTGGTGCTCAGCCTTCTTTATGGTCCACCTCTCACATCCATGCATGACTTCTGGAAAAACCATAGCTTTGACTGTATGGCACTTTGTTGGCAGAGTGATGTCTCTGCTTTTTAATATGCTGTCTAGCTTTGTCATAGCTTTCCTTCCAAGGAGCAAGCGTCTTTTACTTTCATGGCTTCAGTCACAGTCCGCAGTGATTTTGGAACCCTAGAAAACTAAATCTGTCACTGCTTCCACTTTTTCCCCTTCTATTTGCCATAAAGTGATGGGACTGGGTGCCATGATCTTAGTTTTATGAATATCGAGTTTCAAGCCAGCTTTTTCACTCTCCTCTTTCAACTTCATCAAGAATCTCTTTAGTTCCTCTTCACTTTCTGCATTAGAGTGGTATCATCTGTATATCTGGAGTTGCTGATATTTCTCCCAGCAATCTTGATTCTAGCTTGTGATTCATCCAGCACAGCATTGCTCATGATGTGCTCTATATATAAGTTAAATAAACAGAGAGACGATATACAGCCTTGATATACTCCTTTCCCAATTTGGAACCAGTCAGTTATTTTATGTCCAGTTCTAACTGTGACTCACAAAAGTCCAGTTCTAACCTTGTAAGCATGGGAAATAAGTGCTTGGTAGTTTAAACAGTCTTTAGCATTTCCCTTCTGTGGGACTGGAATGAAAACTGACCTTTTCCAGTCCTGTGGCCACTGCTGAGATTTCCAAATTGGCTAGCATATTGAATATAACACTTTAACAGCACCATATTTTAGGATTTGAAATAGCTCAGCTGAAGTTCCATCACCTCCAATAGTTTTGTTCATAGTAGTGCTTCCTAAGGCCCACTTGACTTCACAACCCAGAATATTTGGCTCTAAGTGAGTGACCACATCACTGTGGTTATCCAGGTCATTAAGACTTATTTTTTGTATAGTATTTCTGTATATTCTTGCCACCTCTTCTTAATCTCCTCTGCTTAAGTTAGACCGGTAATTCTTCCCACAGAGGAAGGTAAGACTGCAGTGAGCAACTGAATGACCCAGTATTGCTAGACACTGCCCAAGAATCACACTTCTTTCTCATCTAAACCCAGAACCCAGAGGTAATGAGCAAGGCTGGATAGGCACAGGATAGCAAGGAGCTGGACTTAACCAAATTGTCAACACTGAAACCAGGTTGATTATATTCTTTGCAGCCAATGATGGAGAAACTCTATAAAGTCAGCAAAAACAAGACTGGGAGCTGACTGTGGCTCAGAGATTCAGTTTCTTATTGCAAAAGTCAGACTTAAATTGAAGAAAGTAGGAAAAACCACTAGGCCATTCAGGTATGATTTCAATCAAATCCCTTATGATTATCCAGGGGAAGTGACAAATAGATTCAAGGGATTAGATCTGATAGACAGAGTGCCTGAAGAACTATGGACAGAGGTTCCTGACATTGTACAGAAAGTGATGATCAAAGCCATCTCCATGGAAGAGAAACACTAAAGGGCAAAATGGTTGTTTGAGGAGCCCTTACAAATNTGACAAATAGATTCAAGGGATTAGATCTGATAGACAGAGTGCCTGAAGAACTATGGACAGAGGTTCCTGACATTGTACAGAAAGTGATGATCAAAGCCATCTCCATGGAAGAGAAACACTAAAGGGCAAAATGGTTGTTTGAGGAGCCCTTACAAATAGACAGGAAAAGAAGAGAAGCAGAAGCCAAAGGAGAAAAGAAAATATATATCCATCCGAATGCAGAATTCCAAAGAATAGCAAGGACAGATAAGAAAGCCTTCTTAAGTGAACAATGCAAAGAAATAGAGAAAAGCTATAGAATGAGAAATAGTAGAAATCTCTTCAAGAAAATGAGAGACAACAAGGGAATAGTTCATGAAAAGAATGTAACAATAAAGGACAGAAACACTATGGACCTAACAGAAGCAGAAAATATTAAGAAGAGGCAGCAAGAATACACATGAAAACTCAGCACAGGCCACAGGACAGGAAATGGCCAGTTTTCATTCCAATCCCAAAGAAGGGGAATGCCAGAGAATGTTCAAACTACTGCACAATTGCACTCATTTTCAAAGCTAGAAAAGTAATGCTCAAAATCCTCCAAGCCAGGCTTCAGCAGTTCATAAACTGAAAACTTCTTAATCTACAAGCTGGACTTAGAAAAGGCAAAGGAACCAGAAATCAAATTGCCAACATACGTTGGATTATAGAAAAAGCAAGAGAATTCCAGAAAAACATCTATTTCTTTTTCATTGACTACACTAAAGAATTTGAGCGTGTGCATCCCAACAAAGTGTGGAAAATTCTTAAAGAGATGAACATACAAGACCACCTTACCTGCCTCCTGAGAAACCTGCATGCGGGTCAAGAAGCAATAGTTAGAACCAGACATGGAACAATGAACTGGTTCCAAACTGGGAAAGGAGTATGTCAAGACTGTATATTGTCATCCTGCTTATTTAAATTATATGCAGAGTACATCATGTGAAATGCCGGGCTGGAAGAAGCTCAAGCTGGATTCAAGACTGACGGGAGAAATGTCAATAATCTCAGGTACACAAATGACACCACCCTAATGGCACAAATCAAAGAGGAACTAAAGAGCCTCTTAATGAAAGCAAAAGAGGAAAGTGAAAAAGCTGGCTTGAAACTCAACATTCACAAAACGAAAATCATGGCATACAGTCGCATTACTTCATAGCAAACAGATGGGGAAACAATGGAAACAGTGACACATTTTTTTTTCCCCCCCTGGGGCTCCAAACCACCACATACAGTGACTGCAGCCATGAAATTAAAAGACGTTTGTTCCTTGTAAGCAAAGCTATGAGAAATCTAGACAGCATATTAAAAAGCAGAGATATAAGGCTGCTAACAAAAGTCCTTATATTCAAAACTATAGTTTTACCAGTAGTCAGGTAGAAATGTGAGTGTTACACCATAAAGAAGGCTGAGCACCAAAAACTTGATGCTTTTGAACTGTGGTGCTAGAGAAGACTCTTGAGAGTCCTTCGGACAGCAAAGAGATCAAACCAGTCGATTCTAAAGGAAATCAACATTGCATAGTCATTGGAAGGACTGATGCTGCACCTGAAGCTCCAGCACTCTGGCCAGCTGATAGGAAGAGCTGACTCATTGGAAAAGACCCTGATGTTGGGAAATATTGAGGTCAGAAGGAGAAGGGGACCACAGAGGATGAGATGGTTTGATGGTGTCAACCCTGGTCATGAGTTTGAGCAAACTCCAGTAGAGGGTGAAGGACAGGAAAGCCTCGCATGTTGCAGGCATGGGGTCGCAAAGAGTCAGACACTACTGAGCAACTGAACAACAACAAACAATGAGCTGGGGTAAGAGCGACAGCAAACTGGGCACTAATTCAACGAAGTTCTGCTGTTCCTACTAACTGCCTCACGGACTGTCCCTTACAAACTTCGCAGGACTCATCACCTAAAGTAGCCCCAATATGCCTCCGAGCATCCTCAGCACTCCCTGTGACCTTCCTCTGCAGAACTGGCCTTCCATTGGCACCCCTGCTGAAGGTGCCCCGAAGCCTCTACAGGTCATGCACAGGCATATAAAGAGAACTGGCACCTCTCTGCTGGATGGGATGAACGGTTTTATCTTAAATGCTTCAGGGTACTGAGATAGGGAAAATAAATAGGAGGCTGTCAGCATGTGTCCTGGGTTTGTGCAATTGACAGAAAGCCTGTATCATAATAATACTTCCTTCACAAAATAGAACAAGAGGGATTGGTCAGGTGAATACATAGAGGAAGCCTCAGAGACCCCTACTATCCCTTGGTTGGCTGACTGGTGCATGTGTTTATCTCCTGAAATAAGTCATTGAAGACTGGTGGAGGAGATTGATTCCTCAAATATGAAGACACCAGCATAAGATTTCCAGCAATGGCAAAAATCAGGAAGCCCAACACCCCACTAATGAAACAAGATAATTTCCCAGTAACTGACTCCATTAGAAATGTAGGTCCATGAAGTGCCTGACAAACAATTCAGAAATGATTACTTTACAGATGCTCAGACAGCTACAAGAAAACTCAGTGAAATCAGGAAAGCAAAACTTGAGCAAAATGAGAAAGTCAACAAGGAGATAGAAATCATAAAATGGAGCCAAAAAGAAATTCTGGAGCTGAAGAATACAACGGATGGGGTTAGAAATATTCTAGAGACCTTCAACAGCAGACTGCATCAAGCAGAAGAATGAATTTATGAACTCAAAAAGACAATTTGAAGTTATCTAATCAGACGTGAAAAAATGAAAAAGTGTGTGGGGATAATTTATGAGATTTTTTGAACACCATTATATGGACCCACATATGCATAATGGGGGACACTAGGTAAGGAGGTGAAAGAGAAAGAAGAGGAGTAGACAGAAAGAGAGAAAGGGGAAATTATTATTTATGGAAATAATGGCTGAAAACCATCCAATTTATGGGAGCAACATGAACATTCCATGTCACAAGCTCACAATTTCCTGAACAATATCATTTCATAGAAGGGTATATGAAGACACACTTTAATAAAAATATCAAAAGTCAAAGACAGGAAAAGAATTTTTGTTTGTTTGTCTTGATATTTTACTGATTTATTTTGAATTCTTACAATCTAGAATTTCATATCAACTTTTTTTTAAATTTTACTTTATTTTACTTTACAATACTGTATTGGTTTTGCCATACAGCAACATGAATCTGCCACGGGTGTACACATGTTCCCAATCCCGAACCCCCCTCCCACCTCCCTCCCTACACCATCCCTCTGGGTCATCCCAGTGCACCAGCCCCAAGCATCCTGTATCCTGCATCGAACCTAGACTGGCGATTTGTTTCCTATATGATATTATACATGTTTCAATGCCATTCTCCCAAATCATCCCACCCTCTCTCTCTCCCACAGAGTCCAAAAGAATGTTCTATACATTTGTGTCTCTTTATATCAATTTTTATTGGAGTACAGTTGTTTTCCCTGGTGGCTCAGAGGTTAAAGCATCTGCCTGCATCTGCCTGCAATGCAGGAGAGCTGGGTTCGATCCCTGGGTGGGGAAGATCCCCTGGAGAATCCCATGGATGGAGGAGCCTGGTGGGCTACGGTCCATGGGGTCGCAAAGAGTCAGACACGACTGAGCGACTTCACTTTCACTTTCACAGTTGTTTTACAATATTGTGTTAGTTTCTGCTATCCAGGAAAGTTAATCAGCTACACATCTACATATATCCCCTCTTTTTTGGATTTCCTGCCTCTTTATGTCACCACAGAGCACTGAGTAGAGTTTCCTGCGCTATACAGTAGGTTCTCAATAGTTATCTATTTTATACCTAGTAGGGTGTGTGTGTCAAGCCCAATTTCCCAATTCACTGCATACCCTTCCCTGCCCCCAGTATCCATACGTCCATTCTCTATGTCTGTCTCTGTTTCTGCTTTACAAATAAGTTCATCTGTATCATTTTTCTTGATTCCACTGTTGTTACCAGATGATATTTCTTTTTCTCTTTTTCAATTACTTCATGCTGTATGACAGTATCTAGGTCATTCCTTTCAATGTCTGAGTGATACTCCATTGTATATATGTACCACATCTTCTTTATCCATTCTTCTGTGATGGAGATTTATGTTGCTCCTATGTCCTGGGTGTTGCAAATAGTGCTGCAATGAACACTGGGTTCATGTGTCTTCTTCAATTCTGATTTTCTCTGGGTATATGCCCAGGAGTGAAAATGCTGGGTCATATGATAATTCTCTGTTTAGATTTTTTAAGGAACCTTCATACTGTTCTCCATAGTGGCAGTATCAATTTACATTAGCACTGATACTGTAAGATGGTCCTCTTTCAAGGAGAGAAATTTTAAGTTTGTGAGAGAAATGTGACTTGTCACATAAAAGGGAACAGCGTAAGGCTATCAGGAGACTCTCAAAAGAAACCTTGCAATCCTGGAGAGAGTGGGATGATATATTCAAAGCGCTGAAAGAAAACAACTGACAACTAAGAATACTCTACTCAGAAAAGTTGTTCTTCACAAATGAAAGATAATGACATTCCCAGAGAAACCAAAGCTGAGGGAGTTTTTCACCACTAGACCTGCCTCACACAAAATGCTCAGAAGAGCTCTTCAAGAGGAAACAAAAAGACACCGATTAACTACATAAAAGCCTAGGAAAGCATGGAACTCACAGGTAAAAGTAAAGCAAATAGTCAAATACAGAACACTTTAAACCTGGGTATAAAAGTGCTCTTGGAGGCAGTCCGTCTGCCCACTGAGGTCTCAGTCTCCCACTGTAAAGGACACCAAAAAGGGAGCACGGAAGTGGCACGAGGGAACCCAGCAGCCGATCAGGCAGCCAGGAGAGCAGCATCACAGAACCACGACCTCACAGGGGCTGCCACCCTAGGTCCACAGACTAATTTGCCAGAAAAGCCTTCATATACTGAAGGTGAGACTCTTAAAGCGAAGAGCGAGGGCTTTCAAGACCATATGGAGTGGTTCCAAAAAGAGGGAGTCCTTTTTCTGCCTGAGAACCTCCAATGGAAGTTGGTTAACTCCTTACATGCCACCATTCATTTAGGGGAGAAGGCCCTCCAAAGATTACTAGAAAGGTCCTTCAGAGGAACAGACCTCCAAACGACTATAAGGCAAGTGGTCTCCTATTGTCCCACTTCCCAATTAAACATCCCCCAAGGAGCTTGAAGACCCCAGCTGGCCCAGCCCATCCAGTGATGTGGGACTTACCCAGAAGAGGACTGGCAGATGGACTTCACCCAGATGTCAGTTTCTCAAGGGTATAAATACCTATTAGTCATGACAGACACATTCACAGGATGGATTGAAGGCTTTCCCACCTGGACTGAGAAGGCTGAGGAGGTGGTAAAGAAAACTGCTCCATGAGATCATTCCAAGGTTTGGTCTGCCCGGGTCATTACAGAGTGACAATGGGACATCATTTATTTCTAAGGTCACCCAAGGGGTCTCTAAAGCATTGGGCATTACTTATTGTCTCCATTGTGCCTGGAGTCGTCAGGAAAAGCAGAAAGAGCCAACCAATTCTTAAAATCAGCGATAAAAAAGATAACCAGGAGACCTCCCTGGCTTGGAAGGAGGCTTTACCAATAGCTCTCCTCTGCACCCGTATATCCCCTAAGGAACAGATTGGTCTTAGTCTTTACGAGATGTTGTATGGGAGACCTTTTGTTTATGTCAATGACCTCTTCCTTGATCCAGAGGCTCAGTCCGTCTGGCCTTATACCATGGCCATTGGACAATTCCAACAGGATATATACACTGGTGGGGTGTCAATCAAGGCTCAAAAGATTCTAAAGAGTCATCACTATATGCTCCAAGGACTCAAATACTAATTAAAGTCTGGAAAGATGGATCCCCAAAGGCTCAACTTCAGCCCACATGGAAGGGCCCCTACCCTGTAATACTTTCTACTCCCACAGCAGTCAAGATACCAGGACATGACTCCTAGATTCACTACTCATGTGTCAAGCCATGGAAGAAAACAGAATAAGACACATAATACATGTGTGAGCCCCTGGGAGATCTCAGATACCTATTCAGGACTACAAATGAGTGCCATTCTATTGAACACCCCCAAAAATTAAGTTTCTGGGGATAAGATTTCTCAGGATAGCTCTAAAAAGCCAACATAGTTTGGCAAGGGTTGTATTCCAAAATAGACAGGAGACAGATCTTCTGATCCCGGAACAAGGAAGGACTTGACCCATCTTAAATGAGACGTGTTGTTTCCAGGTAAATACCTCCAGGTAAGTTAAAGAAAGTCTTGAAGTCCTCAAGAAAAACATTCAGACCCTACAGGATCTCAAAGAATGAGCTGGAGAGTTCTTGGGGTGGCTACAGTCTCTCTTTGGGGGATCCTTCTTCTGGTGAGGGGGCTTTGGAGTTGGCTAATGCCCCTACTAATCCCTGTTATCACCATATTGATGCTGCTTATGATTGCTCCATGTATTATCAATTATCTAACCCATTTTGTTCTTGCCCAGGTCAACAAGCTACAACATGTACTGCCAGTTCAACAAGGATATATACAACCATAGCCAACCATGGAAAATCTCACTCACCCTTAGATGGACACCACTATAAGGACTCTGAGGCTTGAGACTAGCAAGAGGGGAAGGCCCAATGCCCCTCACTGTCCCAGTTCAGCAGGAAGTAGCCAGAGATACCTTGATGCCCTTATTCCCAAAGAACTGGGCCTCCTATCTCTTGAGGGGGAAATGTTAGGTAGTTAGAATAGGAAAAAGCAGTCCAAAATGGCGGTGGCTAAAAGACAGAAGGGAAAAGCTCATGAAAATAGAACAAAGGAAGGTCCCAGGACTGGAGTGAGGACCTCAAGTAAAACAAACAGCCTTCCTGGCTAGCCCAATTTACATAGGGCAGGCTCAGGAGGGAGGAAG
Source organism: Oreotragus oreotragus (assembly GCA_006410675.1). Taxonomy (NCBI): domain Eukaryota; kingdom Metazoa; phylum Chordata; class Mammalia; order Artiodactyla; family Bovidae; genus Oreotragus; species Oreotragus oreotragus. The sequence continues at coordinate 42,665 of SJYX01015058.1, read as the reverse complement.
ACAAGGAGGATTGAGGCCTCTCTTCTCTTGTCTTTTGGGTCAACCCACCCTCACTCCTTGAGGGTATACTATCCTTTGCTTTTCCCAATAAAACTGAGCTGCAACACTGATTCGTCCATCGCTTCAAATTTTTGCTGTAGCAAGACAGAACCGAGGAAATTACACACTCCCCCAACACTAAGGTCCACTTGACTTCACACTCCAGGATGTATGGCTCTAGGTGAGTGATCACTCCATAGTAGTTATCCAGGCCATTAAGATCTTTTTGCATAGTTCTTCTGTGTATTCTTGCCACCTCTTCTTAATATTTTCTGCTTTTGAAATGTTGTCGCCGAACCACGAAAGTTGCCAGAATTCTTGGTCTCCAGAGGAAAGGAATTCAATCCAGGGCCAGGGACAAGGCTTGATCGCTCAGAGCTTTTGTGTAATAAAGTTTTATTAAAGTATAAAAGAGATAGAGAAAGCTTCTGACATAGACATCAGAAGGGGGTAGAAAGAGTGCCCCCTCTGCTAGTCTTTAGCCGTATGTTATATAGCTACTAGAGGTCCCAGGTGGCTCAGAGGTTAAAGCATCTGCCCCCAATGCGGGAGACCTGGGTTCGATCCCTGGGTTCGATCCCTGGGTTCGATCCCTGGAGAAGGAAATGGCAATTCACTCCAGTATTCTTGCCTGGAGAATCCCATGGACGGAGGAGCCCGGTAGGCTACAGTCCACGGGGTCGCAGAGTCGGACACGACTGAGCAACTTCACCTTCACCTTCACCTTATATAGCTACTAGCAGTCTGCTAATTAGAGAAAAGAAATGTCTCAAAACTCAGAGACTGGTACCCTCACCCATAACACATTTTGAGATAACATTGGCCCAAGGTGAATTGTCCAGGGCCATAAAATGATTGACTTGAATCTTGAAGAAAGGTAAGTTTCCAAGCAAATATAGTCTCATTAACATAGCTTAAGAGAACATTTGCATGAGTAAAACATACTGGTTTGTCAAGTTGGTTTTGAGTCTTAAGGGGAACGACTTGAAAACAGAGTCTAGGGTAAATATGTTCATTAACATAGCTTAAGACAAACATTTCCATAAAATAACGCATTGGTTAGCTTAAAGTTTGAGAAAAGTTCAGGTGGAGCCAGGTGTCATCATGGCAATACAGAATTTTTAAGAAACCTCTTTTTAAATTTGTATAGAGAAGGGGGAAAAAAACTAACAGTTGTTTGTTTCCTCCTGCTGCTTAAGAGAGAGAGAAAAAAATGTCTGATACTTGCAGCCTATTTCCTCCATTTGGAGACCTCTGGCCTTCCTGATTATTACCCTCTCATTACCCCCTTTTGTTTTAGGAGAATTATGTTGCCTAGGGAAAGGGGCATTGTTCTTGTTCTGTAACTGCTTCCAAGCTGAGAAGGGGCGTTGTCCCTAAATTAGTGAGGCAACATATTCTCCTAACCATCATATTGAGGGTCTCTGATCCAGGGACCCCAAGTAGTAGTTGGAGGAAGCTGCCACAGTCTCAGGAGTTTGAGCAACCATTTGTAACTTAAAAGCCTTCATGCAGCTAGAAACAAATCCAGTTACACCGTTACAGATGCAGGGAGCAAACAGAAAAAAAAAAAAAAAACAGAACAATCAACAAAGTTAAAAGTCACATTATCTCCACAGTTAAGGTGCAAAGTGTTGCCACAGTCCATTTTAGGATTGTTAGATGTCATCAGATTAATAACAGTCATCACATATGATTGTTGTTATCAAAGGTAGTCACAGACTTGGAGAAAGTCCTTTCCTTGAAGTGGAGATGCCCACCATGGGAAGTGCTTCCACTGATGAAGAGGGGAATGCTCCACAGACCCAGCAGTTAGAACGGTTGTGGAATGCAGCATAGGAGTGAGCCCAGGACAGGAAGGCGTTGTCTTGAGGATCAAACTCCAGACTCAGGAGTTTTGGAGTCAGCAGAAGTAGGCTCACATAGATTATCAGGCCCATCTGAAAAGTACAAAATCGGAGCTTAGAAAGACATAAAATGACGTCACTTAGTTCTGGCCACACCTCTTAACTCGAGTGTGACACGAATCAATTCCTGGCACTTTGACAGCTGTGGGAGAAGAATAACCTGATAAGGGCCTTCCCAGAGGGGCTCAAGGGATTGGTCCCCAGATCCCAATGTTTTTATCAGGACCTCAGCTTCTGGCTCAAATAGAGTCTTGCTTGACTCAGAGGCTGGGTCAGGCGTCATCTCTCAGAGTTCTGTTAATACCTGTTGAAAAGCTGAGAGCCGAGTTACATAATTAGTTAATGGCAAGGCCTTAGGAAAATTTTCTATTGAGTATTTTCAGGAATTATTAATCGTCCATCTTTGGACTGTAACCATCCTTTATCATTGCTCCTCTTTTCTCATGTCTTTCTAATTCTTCCTCAGTATATTATGGTTTTTCCTGTTTCACAGGACCTGCCCATCTGGCTTGACACTCAGCCAGTTGGCTACTTCCGTCCCTGCTGTGCCCTTTGCAATGCATAACAGCTACTTCTTTAGGACAATATATAGCAGTTAAAATTCTCTCAATCTCTCTGAAATGCTTAATAGGTTCTCCTGTTGATGTTTTAAATTGTCTTTCTTTCCATATTGCAGCATGAACATGTAAAGTCAAATAGGCATACTTAGAATCAGTGTAGATATTTACTCGCTGAACTTTGCTTAACTCTAGAGCAGTTTAAGAGCCTTAAAACCGTTTGAGTATCTCGAGACCAAACCAGCTTGTCAGTTTGGGCCTGCTGAGTCTCAGTTATAAGTTTATATAAAGGCCGGGCAAGTTTCCCATAACCCAGAATCCAAATGTGTCAGTAGCCTGTGATTCCAAAAAATCCTCTCAATTGTCTTAAATTCATAGGTAGAGGATGATTTAATACAGGTTTAACTCAGAAAGCAAACTTCTAATCAATGACTGAAAAATATTTGGCTAGTTCAGGAATTTCAGACAATAGAGTATAAGGATTAGGCACCATGGGGTATAAAGGAACTACAGCCTCAATTATTATTTATAAATCTTGAACTAGTCTCCATTTATCACTTGATTCTCTATACCCAAAATAGGAGTGTTGCATGGACTGTTACAAGGAATTAATAGCCCATGCTCCTTTAAATTCTCACTGATGGGTTTCAACCCTTCCTTCACCTCAGGTTTCAGTGGATACTGCTTTTTATGTGGAAATAAATGCGGGTCTTTGAGCTTGACAACTACAGGAATAGCATTTTGTGCTAGATCCACAGATTTTTCATCAGCCCACACTCTAGGATTTCCATTTTAGTCAATTAAAGGGAGAGAAAGGGAGGGCCCCATATTCATGAAAACAGAGGCATGGACCTTGCTTAGTATATCCATCCCTAAAAGAAGTGAGGGAGACCCTGGCACGATCAGAAATTCGTTTGAAAATAGCACAGAGTCCCAGTTGTAGCTTAAAGGATGATTGAAATAATAACATTTGGCTCATCCAGATAGTCCCTTTATGGAAGTGGATCGGGGAGAAAGTGGGCCAGGGGCTTCAGTAAGCACAGAGTAAGTTGCCCCAGAGTCTAAAAGGAAATTGGCAGATTGGCCCCCTGCAGTTATTAATACCTGGGGTTCCTCAGATGTAATTAAGATGGGAGCTTGAGTGGGGACTGCCAGGCACTTTCAGTCCTGATTGTCTTGAGAGTCCGACCCCTGAAACTATGCTTCTGGGCACAGTCTCTCCTCCACTGTGGTCCCTTGCAGACCGGACATGGAGCTGGGGGGCAGCTTAGACCTCTGAGGGCAATCCCGCTGGCGGTGCCCCTCCTTTCCACAGTAATAGCAAGCCCATCCCTTTTCACCTGGGTCCCTCTGGGCATTTTTCTCAGGCTGTTTAAGAATAGTTCTGACAGCCACTACAAGGGCTTCCACCTGTTCCTTTGTCTTTCTCTGCCTTTCTTTCTTTTTCCTCATATTCGCTACCACAACAGCCTGTCTGAGCCAGTTGCAACAGATTATCTAAAGACTGATTTGGTCCCATACGCCTGTTTTAATAGCTTATATGCCTGTTTTAATAGCTTACGGGGTATATCTGGAGCTGACTGAGATAGTGGATATCTCACTAGCCAAGTGAGAAATCTCTCTCTTAAGATTATTCTTCCCTCTTCACTTTCAGGATCAATCTCAGTGAATCTGTGAAGGGCTTCTCTCAGTCTATCTAGGAATTTACCAGGAGCTTCCTTCTCTTCCTGTCTGTGTTTGCCAATTTGGCATAGTTTAAAGTCTTAGCATACGCTTGCCTGAATCCTTCAAGAACACATCTGACAAAGTGACTCTGATCCCATCTTCCTTTAGCCATGTTATAATCCCAATCTGGTTCTATAGTTGGGACTGCCTGATTCCCATTGGGGAGGGTGGCTATCTTGTCTTCCCTCTTCCCTACTGATTCATTACCAAGCCATTCATCTCCATAGGCAACCGCTTTCCCCAAAACTCAAGTTTTTGAGTCATGAATCAGCATTTGTCCCAAGATATACATCACATCTCTCCAAGTAAGGTCATAAAGCACAGTAACACCTTTAAAAGCTCTAATATATTTTTCTGGGTCCTCTAAATAATCTCCTATATCCTCCTTGATTCTTTGTATTTCTTGATAAGAAAAGGGCTTATTAACTCACATAGATTGATTATTTCTCCTGGCGGGTGCTTCATGAAGAGACAATAGCTTGTATGGCTGCTCCTTAGCCTCTCTGGCCGCTTGCACATATGAGCCCAGGGACAGATTGGAGAAACCTGTTTTTCTTTATCTCTTTGTCTCCTGTCCTGTCTTATCCTGTATTTCACCCTTAGTTTTTGTTGGTTTGTTTTTGTTTTTGGTCTGAGCTTCTCTTACTTCAATTGTCTGAGTTTCTATTGAAACCAGAGTAGTCTCAGGTAGTTCTGAGACAGGGTTGTTTGGGCCTCTACTTGGGCAGTTTGAATCTCAGTTTGAGTTTCTGCCAAGACAAAGGCAACCCTTTGGGGTGGGGGTGTTCCCTGACTTTCAGTTTGGTCAGTTTGGAGCCCCAGGTACAGGGGCAAAGTAGGAGGACAGGAGGGAGCTGAAGGTTTCATACCCAAATCTATACCCTTAGGACATAAGTCTGGCATGTCTCGCAGAGAGATAAAGGGCAACACATATGCTACTTCTACCCATTTCCCTTGTTTTCTACAGAACTGGTCTAATTGTAAAACAGTATTATAATTAAGAGACCCTCCAGCTGGCCACAGTTCGCCATCCTCCACTGGATACTGTGGCCATGCAGTATCACATAAGAAGACCAGGTGTGTCTCCTTTAAGCTCTGGGGATCAAATCTATCCCAGTTTTTCAGGATACAGTTCAAAGGAGTGAGGCTGGAATTGTTAGCTCCCATCTGTAAGAGAGAAAAAAAACCGACCATCTTTCTTCTGAGATGTCCCTCCCTGCTCTAGATGAGGGTGTAAACAGACTTTACACCGAAGCTTTCCTTCCCTAGTCGGATTTAGTCTGTCCCTTACTGACACAGATGCCATACTTGTACTTCCCACTTCTACCACCCTGGTGGAGATCCACCAGGGGTAGACCTGATAGCATCTCAGACTAGTGTCCAGTTCCTTTACCATTAAAACCTTGCTTGCCTCTGATGCCACCCAGGGTGCAATCAGAGTAACCTTCCGGAATGCTTCCTAGGCTAAAACTTCTCGGGGAAGCACTTGTCTCCTGAGTGCTTGTGCATGACCCTAAGTGTATTCTTGACCACAGTAAGACCAGTACAGACATAAAACCAAGATGTTCCTTCCGAGCATCACCACACAAGTATAAGCAATAGCGAAAGAGATGGTGAAAGACTGGTCAGTGAGGAGAAAGTGATTTTTGTCCTCGAGTTACTAGGACCTGTCCTTCCAATTCATTCCCACAGATTCCACAGAAAGAATACCTGAGGAATTGGGACAAAAGCCACTGGTGAACCTCCTCTGGTCCACTAAGAGCTAGCGTTACCAAAGGAAGAAGCCCACTGTGCTTCCTATCTGAGTAACCTTTAACCTGAGAGATGCTCCTGAAGCTAGAGCTCCATCTAGCTCCTGAACTTTCAATTCCCAGCGAGGCTAGGCACTTCCTGACTATCAATTCAAGTTTGGGACCTAAGTAACAGCACATAGTAACAGCATAGATCACAAGTCCCTTGAAAGTCTGTGATCCAACAGATGAAGTTAGTAGTTCTAATTCCCAGGAAGTTATGAAATGGTCAAAGAGACTAGAAAGTTTCGCTGAGAAAGGAGAGTTTGGTCCACACGATTTGTCCATTTCTGGCTGCTCCCCTCAAAGGGAGCTTGAGTGATTCTTGGCATTGGCAGGTCAGTATAATCCCCTGACAAGATTTCTGCCATATGCTGTATGAGGTCACCGTGAAATCTCAGAGCAGGGCTCCTCACTTGCTTTGTGCAGGGTGTGTCATTCACTCACACAAGCACACCGTAGAGTTAGTAAAGTACAACAGAAAACTTGTTTGGTAGGAGAACAAAGAACTAGAGCTCCAAGCATCCTTACCTTGTCCTGAAGAATCCCAGACGAGCCTCCAAGATGAAAAGCTGTTGCTGAACCATGAAAGATGTCGGGATTCTTGGTCCCTGGAGGAGAGGAATTCAATCTGGGACCAGTAACGAGGCTTGATCGCTCAAAGCTTTTGTGTAATAAAGTTTTGTTAAAGTATAAAAGAGACAGAGAATGCTTCTGACACTTCTGTTTGGTCTATAAATTTCTGTCCTTTATTGTGCCCATATTTGCATGAAATATTCCCTTGGTATCTCTAATTTTCTTGAAGCAATCTATAGTCTTTCCCATTCTATTGTCTTCCTCTCTTTCTTTGCATTGTTCACTTAAGAAGGCTTTCATATCTCTCCTTGTTAATCTTTGGAACTCTGCATTCAGATGGGTATATCATTCCTTTTCTCCTTTGCCTTTTGCTTCTATTCTTTTCTCAGCTATTTGTAAGCCTTCCTCAGACAATCACTTTGCATTTTTGCATTTCTTTTGCTCAAAATCCTTCAAGCTAGGCTTCAACAGTATGTGAACCAAGAGAAAAATCAAGAGAATTGTAGAAAAACTTCTGCTTCATTGACTACACTAAAACCTTTGACTCTCTGGATCACAGCAAACTATGGAGAATTCTTAAAGAGATGACAATACCAGACCACCTTATGTGCCTCCTGAGAAACCTGTATGCAGGTCAAGAAGCAACAGTTAGAACTGGACATGGAACAACAAACTGGTTCCAAATTTGGAAAGGAGTACATCAAGGCTATATATTGTCACCCTGTTTATTTACTTCCATGCAGAGTATATCATGTGAAATGCCTGGCTGGATAAAGCACAAGCTGAACTCAAGATTGCTGAGAGAAATATCAATAACATCAGATATGCAGATGACACCACCCTTATGGCAGAATGTGAAGAGGAGCTAAAGAGCCTCTTGATGAAGGTNGGAGGGGGGTTCATGTTTGGAAGTTCGTGTACACCCGTGGCAGATTCATATCAATGTATGCCAAAACCAATACAGTACCGTAAAGTGAAATAAAGTAAAAATTAAAATTAAAAAAATAATATATATATATATATCTCATAACTTCAAATTTGAGATCTCTTCATCAAAACTGAGCAGAACAAAAATTAGAGGCAGAAGAGAGATAAAATTATATTGAAAAGTGAAAATTGTTTGCAATATTTCAAAGAGAAAGTATGAAAGTATGGAAACAAGATGTGAATACAAGAAAAAATGCTTTTAAAATATGTCGAGAAAGTGAAGGAGGCAACAGCATTGGCCTGGGGTTCTAACTGTATTGAAACATAATTATGAGGAAGCCTTTGAGCAAGCTATTAGAAGGAGAAAAGTTGTGATTAGAGAGTGGGAAGTTTGATTTCATTGTTTCTGTTTTGGTAATGAAGCAGTTTTGAGTTCTTTTTATCCACTTATTTAATACATTTTTATTGAATTATTTTTATTCACTTATTTAATACATTTTTATTGAATTCTTACTGTGTGCCAGATACTATACACACACTGGCACATCAGTTCAGTCACTCAGTATGTCAGCCTCTGCAACCCCATGGACTCCAGCACGCCATCACCAGCTCCAAGAGCTTGCTCAAACTAATGTCCATCAAGTCAGTGATGCCATCCAACCATGTCATCCTCTGTCATCCCCTTCTCCTCCTGCCTTCAATCTTTCCCTGCATCAGGGTCTTTTCTAAATAAGTCAGTTCTTTGCATCAGGTGGCCAAAATATTGGAGTTTGAGCTTCAATATCAGTCCTTCCAATGAATATTCAGGACTGATCTCCTTTAGGATGGACTAGTTAGATCTCCTTGCAGTCCAAGGGACTCTCAAGAGTCTTCTCCAATACCACAGTTCAAAAGCATCAATTCTTCGGTGTTCAGCTTTGTTTTTATTTTTATTTTTTTTTGTAGAGAGCTTTGTAGTTTAATCGGAGATGAAAAATATACATGCCTTCAGGGGCCATGTGGTAATACAAATGAGTACAGTGACTAGGTGACACACTGGTGACCTGGGGAGCTGTATCCAAAGGGTACAGGGCTCCTCGGCTTCAGCTGATTGTTGCCATGTGGACGGGGCGCCCAGTTTGCAGATCTGACATGTCTATAGAAGCTGGATATTTGGATTTCTTTTTATTGTGGTCAAATACACATAACATAAAATGGACCACTGTGGAACCTCCGTGGCAGTCCAGTGGTTACAACTCAGTGCTTTCACTGCCAAGGCCCTACGTTTGATCCTTGGTTGGGGAATTAAGATCCTGCAAGCTGAGTGGCACAGCAAAAAAAAAAAAAAAGAACCTCACCAAACACTGTAACAATTTAAAGGTATACAATTCAGTGGCATAAAGCACATACATAGTCACCATTATTTTCTTTCAGAACTTTTTTCATCAACCCTCCATCCCCAGAAAGGAAACTCCATAGGCATTTGAAGTCACTTCCCATTCCCCACTCCCCACCGTCCCTGGCAACCACAAATCTGGTTTCTGTCTCTATGCATTTGCCAAGCTTAGATAACTCATGTAAGTGGAATCATACAATATTTGTCCTTTTGTGACTGGCTTCTTTCACTTAGGATGTTTTCAAAGTGCATCCACGCTGTGGCATGTATCAGTACTTCATTCCTTTTTAATGACTGAATAATATCCCACTGTATTAAATATGCACATTTGTCCATCATCATTCAGTATTTGGATTTTAAAATACATCTTCTACTTTTGACTCAGATGTATGTTTTTAAATATTATGTGTAACTTTAAGGATGTATCTGCTGGCCAGGTAAATCAGAGCACCAGCAATATGGACCTGTGTCTTATGACCTGCTGTGACATGCTTTCCCGTGTAGTCCTCACATTAGGAACGTGGGGTTCAGGATGGTAAAAAGACTGCCTAGGAAAAGGCCTTCAGTGGAGCTTCCACTCCATAGGGCCAGAAAATTTTCTCCCCCACACCAAAACCTTGGGGCAAAGGGCTTGGTTTAAGAATGAGTGGTAGTCACACATCCAGCTCACAGCTTGTTGGGCTAGTTGATCTCCAAGGCACTGGGTTTACTGACAGGGGTCATTCTCTTTCCGGAACATCCATCTGGGCACGAACCCGCTCTGTTCAATACCAGTTTAGCTGCAGCTGAACACAAGGATGGCTTATCCTGGTAGTTGTAGATTGGTGCAGAGCTGTCTCGAGGCACCGCGGGGAAGACACCATCCCAGAAGTCCTCCTCGTTGCCGGCCAGTCTACTTTACCTGCCAAGGTCAGGTGTGGCTTAAGCTCAAATCTGGTTTAGGACAGAAACTCCAGCGTGGGCCGGCTTCCGTTATTTATGGTGAGGGCAACTTATCACTAGAGGCAATGTCTAAGATCCCCTCTTGAAGTGCTGATAAATAATCATTGAGTTTTTCCTGCGCCGAAAGCTATTTAAGAAGCAAGGTCGAATGTTTGTCGAAGTCACCCCAAGCTCGTTTCCTCCCACCCTAGTTTTCCAAAAGGACGAAAGACAGGGAAGCGACGTCCTAGCTCGCGTATTTAAACCGGGCATAAGGCCAGCAGAGGTCCGCGTTTCTCAACTCTTTCCAAGAGCACCTCGCGTCCCGAATCTGCGCCTTCAACTCTGAGAAGTCGGGAGCCCCACAGGAAACTTGCATTATTGCAGCCGCTGCCACACACCCGGGGCCACGGACGGGCGGCCGCGCCGGCTCCCTAGGAATGCGTCCCCTCCACGGCCTGCCGGCCAGCCCGCCCGCTCTCCACGGGGTACCCCTCGGCACCTGCGGCCTCCGAGTAAGTCNAGACAGGCTCTGTTCAATACCAGTTTAGCTGCAGCTGAACACAAGGATGGCTTATCCTGGTAACTAGATTGGTGCAGAGCTGTCTTGAGGCACTGCGGGGAAGACACCATCCCAGAAGTCCTCCTCGTAGCCAGCCAGTCTACTTTACCTGCCAGGGTCATTTGTGCGGTAGCAGCCCCTGGGCTGAGCCTGGAACTTACATCAGGTGTGGCCTAAGCTCAGATCTGGTTTAGGACAGAAACTCCAGCGTGGGCCCGCTTCCCTTATTTATGGTGAGGGCAACTTATCACTAGAGGCAATGTCTAAGAGCCCCTCTTGAAATGCTGATAAATAATCATCGAGCTTTTCCCGCACCGAAAGCTATTTAAGAAGCAAGTTCGAATGTTTCTCGTAGTCACCCCAAGCTCCTTTCCTCCCACCCTAGTTTTCCAAAAGGACGAAAGACAGGGAAGCTACGTCCTAGCTCGCGTATTTAAACCGGGCATAAGGCCAGCAGAGGTCCTCGTTTCTCAACTCTTCCCAAGAGCACCTCGCGTCCCGAATCGGCGCCTTCAACTCAGAAGTCGGGAGCCCCGCAGGAAACTTGCATTATTGCAGCCGCTGCCACACCCGGGGCCGCGGAGGGGCGGCCGCGCCGGCTCCCCAGGAATGCGTCCCCTCCACGGCCTGCCGGCCAGCCGGCCCGCTCTCCACGGGGGACCCCGCGGCACCTGCGGCCTCCGAGTAAGTGTCCGCGCGTGTCTCCACCCGCCAGCCCGCCTCCCCCACGACCCCGCGTGCCCGGAGCCGGGGGCAGCCAGGAGCCCCTCGCCACCTCCCCGGGGAGCTGGGCCGAGAGGCTGCCGGCGCTGCTCCGCGGCGGCGGCGCCCGGAGGCCGCACTGGCGGCGGCAGGGGCGGCGCTCCGGCGCTCAGCTTTCTTCACAGTCCAACTCTCACATCCGTACATGACTACTGGAGAAACCATCGCTCTGACTAGAGGGACCTTTGTTTGTAAAGTAATGTCTCTGCTTTTTAATGTGCTGTCTAGGTTGGTCATCGGAGAAGGCAATGGCACCCCACTCCAGTGCTCTTGCCTGGAAAATCCCATGGACGGAGGAGCCTGGTGGGCTGCAGTCCATGGGGTCACGAAGAGTCCAACACGACTGAGCGACTTCACTTTCACTTTTCACTTTCATGCATTGGAGGAGGAAATGGCAACTCACTCCAGTGTTCTTGCCTGGAGAATCCCAGGGACGGGGGAGCCTGGTGGGCTGCCGTCGCTGGGGTCGCACAGAGTCGGACACGACTGAAGCGACTTAGCAGCAGCAGCAGGTTGGTCATAGCTTTTCTTCCAAGGAGTAAACATCTTTTAATTTCATGGCTACAGTCACCATCCGCAGTGATTTTGGCACATAGGCACATAGTAGGCATCCAATTCCTTAGCAGCTCAGTTGGTAAAGACTGTGCCCGCCAATGCAGGAGCTATAAAAGATGTGTTTTCAAGCCCTAGGTCAGTAATATACCCTGGAGAAGGAAAATCACAACCCACTCCAATATTCTTACCTGGAGAATCCCATGGACAGAGGAGCCTGGTGGGCCAGAATCTATGGGATCACAAGAGTCAGACACGACTTAGTGACTAAGCTGCCACTATGCACCAGATACCCTTCAAGGTACTTGAGATACATTAGTTAGAAACAAACACACACACACACTCATACACACACACACACACACATAAAACAAAGCGAAAAAAAACCCACACACACAAAAATAAAGATTCACGCCATTGTGAAGTTGACATGTTAACAGCCTTTGTTTCTTGACAAATTACTCCAAAATGTATCAGTCTCCACAATAAACATTCATTATCTTACACAGTTTACAAGGGTCAGGAGTTCTGGGAAAGCTGAGAATACTTCATGAGGTTACAGTTAATATGTCTGCCAGGACTGTTGTGATCTGAAGGCTTGATGGTCTGGAGGATCTGCTTTCAGGTTCACGCATATGGCTATTAGAAGTGGCATCATTTTCTTGCTAGCTGTTAGCCAGAGGCCTTATCTCCTTGCTGTATGGGCCTCACCACAAAGCTTCTCATGAGAGGGCAGCTAGCTTCCCCCCAGAGTGAATGATCTGAGAGAGAGTAAGAGAGAGAAACCAAGAGAGAAGATACAAGTTGGTTTTTTTTTTAAGAACCAAATCTCAGAAGTAGCATACTAGCATTTTTGTCGCTTCTAGATACTAGGGATACAACAGTGAGCAAAGAGGCCAATACCTCTGGCTTCTTTTAGAGGAGTCACTAGGCATGGGGGACTGGAGATGTACATACAGTTAGGGTAGCTTCAGGGCAGATAAGTTAGGGTAGGGTTGGAGAATGAAAGGCTTTGATCATGAACATTTGACTATGTCCTTTGGGATTTAGGTACCAGATCTTAATACTCAGATTAACCTCTGAAGACTGGAAATTGTCAAGTGATGGCCCAAATAAGATCAAGGACTTTTGTGTTGCTCCTGTCTTTGTGCACAGTAAGAAATGCTGCCTTCACACAAAGATGAGGGGCACCCTTACGCCTAACTAAAGGTTATGATCAGTCATAAACTCTTTTAAAGCAAAGCCTTTCTCTGCCTTCCTAGTGCCTAGCACAGGGCCTACCACACTGTATTGATATGTGCTCAATAAATGCTTGGAACAGGAGATTGTGTGACCCATTCCACATATTAGATGCCCCACCAATATTTGCTGTGCAAATGAATCAATGAATGCAATCCATTAATTCCTACATAGCATGTTTTCATCTGCATCAGAGAAGAACCTAGAAAGGGCAAGATGAGGTCTCCACATGGTTTCACAAAGTGAATGAGGTGAGCTGGGCAGCACCACTGAAGCTGATGGCCTTTCTGTCGGGAAACTGCACTGAGACAAAACATAAAATATAAAACTGAGTTGTATACCTAATTTTATTTTCTTCAATCTATCTTTATTAATATGGTCCACTTTGATATGTTACTAAAAGGTGGGGAATACATTAGCTAGAGCCACTAATAGTGACCTTGATTCCAGATCCAATTCTTCCAATTAACGCCAAAGCTCAATACTATGGTCTATATACTGTCCTAGAGAATACCTGTTTTTTTCAGTATTGCCTTTGGTACTTTAGCTGTGCCTTTAAATGTATTCTATGTGGTCAGCTTCTTCTGGATAGTGCAGCATGTGATATGACCAATGGATCCCTTTGTCATGGACCCGTTTCTTCACATCCTGTACTGTGAAGTGGCTACGATGTGCAGATGTTATACTGGGTGGGATTATATGGGGTTCTATGACCATGGATCAGGCACTCAAAAAGCCCCCAGTTAGTGGTGCTCACTGAGGCTGTGCAAGCAGAAAACAAAAACTCATACCCTGTCAGCATGAACCTCTGACCCTTCCAAGATAGAAAGGGTCCAATGTACTCAGCTTGCCATTAGGTGACCTCTTGGTCTCCTCGAAAATAATGATATATTTGGGAAGCAGCCTTAGCCTCCGTTGCCATAGGTTGGATATTCATAGTAGGAAGCAGTTAGAATGTCTTGGTATAGAGAGGCTTATGCTACTGGGCCCATTTATAGTCTCCATTTCTGCCACCGTGGCCACTCCTTTGAAATGCCCATTAGGTCAGTCCTGAGGCAGCCAAGATGGATGCTGGGTCAGGTCAATTAGTTACGTGTGTGCTCAGTTGTGTCTGACTCTTTGCCACCCATGGACTCTAGCCTGCCAGACTCCTGTGTTCATGGAGTTTTTCAGACAACAATACTGGAGTGAGCTGCATTTCCTGCCCCAGGGGATCTTCCCGACCCAGGGATTGAACCTGCATCTCTTGCATCTCCTGCATTGGCAGGCAGATTCTTTACCACTGTGACATCTGGAAAGCCAATATCAATTAACGGAGCCATTTTGTCTACTTAGCTGTATAGTTACTCTTTTATGATGGATGGTTTCAAATAGCCATTAAAGTAAGATTGATACCAAAATGTTCCTATTTCATGAACACTCCTATATGTCCATTCACATGCCTCTACTCCAGACTACCTTTTCTGTGATCTTTTCTTTCCATGCTCCTGACCAGATGGCCATATCACTGGTCACTACCCATAAATCCGTGTATACTCTCACCTTGAGCCACTGGTCCTTTCACACAAAGTGAATGGTCGGGTGCACTATGTGTAGCCCTATCCATTGGGAAGATCTTCCATCCCTGCTACTTTTCAAGACCACCCTTAAATGTGGCTCAAATGCATCCACATACCAAGCTGATCCACCTATAAACCAACCTTGAGCTATTCTTCCTTTTCCTTCAGCAGGTTATATCAGAACACATTCTCCCCACCCCACCCCACTCCTGTCACCAACCATACAGCTAAAGGTGCAAGCCAGGAGAGAGACACTGGTGCAATTGTGGTGGGCAACATGGCAATCTAGGCTACCTGCTCATGTAGGTACCCTGTGCCTCTGGTCTTCTTTAGATCTAATTCAGATGTTCTGTTTCCAACTTATAATGGCCTGAAGAATTCTGTGGGTTCTGAAAGAATCCACACTAGTGAGTAGCTCCATATATACGGTCACTTGGTACTCCATGGTCAAGCATTCTCTGTCTACCAGATCCTGGTACCAAACTAGGAGGTCTCTCTCAAAATGTGTGTGATTATCAGCTGTGGATGACACGGCTTTACTCTAGAATCCTGAGACTTCCCATGAGGTCCATGTTGCATCTTTTTCTACTCAGTGCAACAAAGCTGATGGCACTGTGGTCTGGATCTATCGCAGAGACCCTTCCTGCATAGAACACCCCACTGAACACTGGAAGCCTTCTACGGCACCTAAGATATGGGCCAGAGCAGTATTCCTAAGTGTTGCTTCCCAAACCCGAAGATCCTTGCCAAGTGCTATGCTTCCTTATTTGTTGTAGGGGATGCAAGGTGCAGCAACTTGTGTTTTACTCTGGAGGAAGTGTCCTGACATTCTCTTGACTACTGTAACTTTAAAAATGTTGATGGTGCACTAAGTCTCTAAATCTTCTTAGGATTTATCTCCCACCCTCTAGAGCACAGATATCTTACCACGGCCTCTTATTGCTCTTCCTAGCCAATCAGTATAATGTAATGTATATAATGGATCAGTATGATGTTCTGTGAGATGTCTTGGCAGTTCAGACCTTGTTTGTGGTAGGCAAAATCTATAAATAAATAAGTTATCTGGTCCAGATGTGAATGTAAAATGTTTCTTTGTTTCCCCAGGTTTTTTGAGATGCAATTGACATATAATGTTGTATGTGTTTAAAGCTTACAACATGGTGATTTGATATACCTTTATATTGAGAAATGATTACCACCATAGATTGTTAACATCTCCATCACCTCACATAATTACAATTTGTGAATAATGAGTGAGAGTATTTAAGATATATTTTCTTAGCACTTCCCTGATGGCTCAGACAGTAAAGGATCTGTCTGCAACATGAGAGACCTGGGTTTGATCCCTGGGTTGGAAAAATCCCCTGGAGGAGGGCACAGCAACTCACTCCAATATTCTTGGAGAATCCCATGGACAGAGGAGCCTGGTGAGCAACAGGCCATAGGGCTGCAAAGAGTCAGACACAACTGAAGCAACTTAGCATGCATGCATGCATGCATGCATATTACAGTATTAGAGTTTTCTGAATTTGACTGTATGCTTTCTTACCAGTGTATTTTATATGTTTTCATGTTACTAATTTTAGTGTCCGTTTATTTCATCTTGAAGAACTCTTTTCAGCATTTCTTGTAAGGTTGGTCTAGTGATGACAAACTCTCTTAGCTTTTGTTTGTTTGGGAAAGTACCTCATTGTGATTTCTGAAAGATAATTTTGCTGGTGAAGTATTCTTGACTGGTATTTCTTTTCTTCTAGCACAATGAATATACTATTCCAATCTCTCTTATTCTGTAAGATTTTGGCTGATAGCCTTATGGAAGTTCCCTTGTATGTGAGGAATTTTTTTCCTCTTATTGTTTTAAAAATTCTGTCTTTGTGTTTTGCTTTAGTTAATTTTATTATAATATGTCTTAGAGATGATCATTTGTACTGAAATTTTCATCACCCATTAACTTCATTAACTTGGGTGTCTAAATCTCTCTGTAGATTTGGGAAGTTCTCAGCTATTATTTCTTTAAATAAACTTTCTGTTCCTTTCTACTTTGCTACTCCTTCTGGGACTCCAATAATGCACAGATTATTTCTCTTAAGGATATTCCATAGTTCATATAAGCTTTTTTTCATTCTTTCTCTTTCTTTTTTCTTTTCTATCCTCTGACAGGATAGTTTCAAAGGTCTTATTTTCTTTTTTTTTTTTTTT
>SJYX01015058.1:0-20899 GCA_006410675.1 Oreotragus oreotragus | reverse complement strand
AAGGAAGGCCTGGCGTGCTGCAGTTCATGGGGTCGCAAAGAGTCAGACACGACTCAGTGACTGAACTGAACTGAAAGGTGTCATACAAGCAATGTTGTTGTTGTTCAGTCGCTCAGTCATGTCTGACTCTTTGGAACCCCATGAACTGCAGCACGCCAGGCCTTCCTTGTCCTTCACCATCTCCTGGACCTTGCTCAAACTCATGTCCATTGAGTCAGTGATGCCATCCAGCCATCTCATCCTCTGTTGTCCCCTTCTCCTCCTGCTTTCAATCTTTCCCAACATCAGGGTCTTTCCAAATGATTCAGTTCTTCGCATCAGGTAACCAGAATATTGGAGTTTTAGCTTCAGCATCAGTCCTTCCAATGAATAGTCAAGATTGTTTTCCTTTAGAATTGACTGGTTTGATATCATTGCAGTCCAAGAGACTCTCAAGTCCAAGAGATTCTTTCCCAACATCAGGGTCTTTCCAAATGATTCAGTTCTTCGCATCAGGTAACCAGAATATTGGAGTTTTAGCTTCAGCATCAGTCCTTCCAATGAATAGTCAAGATTGTTTTCCTTTAGAATTGACTGGTTTGATATCATTGCAGTCCAAGAGACTCTCAAGTCCAAGAGACTTCTCCAACACCACAGTTCAAAAGCATCAGTTCTTCGATGCTCAGCTTTCTTTATAGTCCAACTCTCACATGCATACATGACTACTGGAAAAACCATAGCTTTGACTAGACAGACCTTTGTCAGTAATGTAGTGTCTCTGCTTTTTAACATTCTAAGTTTGTCATAGCTTTTCTTTCAAGGAGCAAGTGTCTTTTAATGTCATGGCTGCAGTCACCATCTGTGGTGATTTTAAAGTCTCTCACTGTTTCCATTGCTTCCCCATCTGTTTGCCATGAAGTGATGGGACCAAATTCCACGATCTTAGTTTTTTGAATGTTGAGTTTTAAGCCAACTTTTTCACTCTCCTCTTTCACCCTCATCAAGAGGCTCTTTAGTTCTTCTTTGCTTTCTGCCATAAGGGTGGTGTCATCTGCATATCTGAGGCTATTTATATTTCTGCCAGCAATCTTGATTCCAGCTTGTGTTTCATCCAGCCAGGCATTTCGCATGATGTACTCTGCATATAAGTTAAATAAGCAAGGTGACAATATAGAGCCTTGATGTACTCCTTTCCCAGTTTGGAACCAGTCCATTGTTTCATGTCGTTTTAACTGTTGCTTCTTGACTTGCCTACAGGTTTCTCAGGAGGTAGGTAAGGTGTTCTGGTATTCCCATCTTTAAGAATTTTCCATAGCTTGTTGTGATCGACACAGTCAAAGGTTTTAGAGTAGTCAATGAAGCAGAAGTAGTTGTTTTTCTGGAATTCTCTTGCCTTTTGTATGATCTAATGGATGCTGGCAATTTGATCTCTAGTTCCTCTGCATTTTATCATCTTGGATTATAAAATATTTTACCAGACTATAAATGTGTTATCTAACAAAATTAATTCAATGAGATATTGTTATGTGTTGTGATAATTTAAATTTATTCAGGTTTTTAACAAAAAATCTTATGCACTATATTCAGATTGACTGGTCATATATTTATTTCAACAGTGTTATGCCCTTTTCTCTCTTGTTACACAATATGGAACTACACATGGCAAGGCTAAAATGTTCTCACAACAGTCATTTAGCAATTAGGAAGAAATCTCAACATGTTCATGTCTTTTTCATTGTTTGATAGCATAGACAAGCTTAGCCTCTGTGTTTTCAGTCACCTTTTAAATGTTGAAGCCTTTGAACATTCATTTGTAGAAATACCATTAAACCTGTGTTTCAGCCTTCATTTTCAATGGGTTTTATACAATTGAAAAAACATGTTTTAACTAATTTTAGTATAAGCGTATGTTTTCCAGGAGTGCTAATCAAACAAAGATGAAGTTTGCTGTCTGTATGGAAAATGGCCTCAGTGTGTATTTTATTTTATTTTGCTCATCTAGAAACAGAATTTGCCCAAGAATATGCCACTTTATTTTTTCTTCATCATTAAAATCATCCTATGTAAAGACATTTGTATTAGCTAAATTAAAATGTTACTGAGTCTCAAGCATGAAAAACATCCCATCCAATAGGCTTCATTTCTTAAAAATCCCAGCATTTCAAAACAGATATGTTGCCAAAAGTGGGGAACAAAAATCTCCTCACACCTTACTTCACAAGTAACTGAACTGTATTAATAAAAATCAGACTCTACCTTTTTAATTCTCCAATCAGAGTGATGTTTAAATTGAAAAATAAATTGAGAAATTAGTGAGCAGGCATTCATCATACCGCTGCTTTGAGTCTTTCATTGGCTTGGATGGCTTCAGTATTTCCTGAAATGGGCACAGTTATTGCTATACCTGTTATGACTTCTAATTTTCCCCTTTTGTATTGTATTGTAATAAAATCCCACTCATTGCCCTCTATATTGGTTGAATGGCCCACTGCTGCTGCTGCTGCTGCTGAGTCGCTTCAGTCGTGTCCAATTCTGCGACCCCAGAGACGGCAGCCCGCCAGGCTCCTCTGTCTCTGGGTCTCAAATTATACTTTTGGAAAAATATCTCCTGGAAACGGACTACAAGTTACCAGTGTTTGGCAAGCTGGCATATCAATTATATTTAAGAGAAGAAACGCAGATTCTCCCAGATTCTGGCAAGGTAGATAACTGGAAATTAGTTAAAGACGCTTCTACTATACTTTTATCTGGAAGGATTATTCCCCCCTTCTCCTCTGGCTAGTATTATTCTGGGAATTATATCAAGCACCAAAATAAATGAAATAAGAAACTAAATCCAGCACTGGCTAAAACAAATACTACAGCATGACAAAGTTGTGCTTATCCCAAGTGTGCAGTGTTGATTTAACATTAGTGAATCTTTAATGTAATTTGCCAAATTCATAGAATAAATAAGGGGAGAAAAAGATGATTTTATAAGACAAGTTCCAGAAAAAAAGGTAAATAATGAAATTAAGCTATCATTCTTTATTAGTAAATAATTTAAAAACAATGATAAACTTCAGCAAACCAGGAATAGAAGGCTAGTCTTTAAAATGGTAAATGGACATTAAACAAACTATAGTAAAAACCATACTTAACAGTGCAATTAAAAACATTCTCTTTACACAGAAGGATGACTCCTAGAACCATTTCTGTTCAACATAGTACTAAATGTCCTAGCCAGTGCAGTAAGACAAAATAAGTATACACGTACATGCACACATTATTAAGTGTATAAAAGTGAAAATAAAACTGTTAATATGATGGTCCACATATAAAACTCAAAATCTACAGAAAAAGTATGATAATAGTATATATTAGTAGTTTGCTGCATGTGAGACATATGCACAAGACAATTGCAACAAATACAGTTTTTGTTGTGAATATACCACTTACAATAGCAAAAAACATTTTGTAAAGAATTTGAAATATACTGTTGAATTAGCTCACTTGGAAGACATTCCAACACTCTAATTTGCTTTCTTTAAAAAAATATGTTTATTTATTTCTGGCTGTGCCGGGTCTTGGTTGCTGCATGGGATTTCTCTCGTGGTGGTGAGCAGAAGCTACGCTAGAGTTGAGGTGCGTGGGCTTCTCGTTGTGGTGGCTTCTCTTGTAGCAGAGCGTGAGCTCTAGGGCTCGTGGGCTTCAGTAGTTGCAGAGCAAGGGCTCAGCAGTTGTGGTTCCTGGGCTCTAGAACACAGGCTCAATAGTTCAGCTTAGGTGCCACGTGGCATGTGGGATCCTCCTGGACCAGAGATCAAACCCGTGTCTCCTGCATGGCAGGTGGATTCTTTACCACTGAGCCACCAGGGAAGCCCTCTAATTAGCTTTCTTATACTAAATAGTCTGGAAAGCTAAAAACAAGAAAGTAGATGTGTGTGTGTGTGTGTGTGTGTGTGTGTGTGTGTGTGTGTGTGTATTAACCAGAACTCCTTACAGCTGAGGTTCTAATTGGGATGTTGGTTGTATAAAGCATATGCACTGTTGTGAGACTTGGAGGTGTAACTGAATGACATAGGAGTCATGCATGACATGACATGGTCACCTGTGTGTGATGGGAGGATCTCTGGTTTTTATGGAGCAGTCACAGCAGAGCTCCTGGAATGCATACATGTCAGTTAGCACACAGGCAGCAGTGGTGTTTCAGCTCTAACAGTCCCAAAGCACAGGGGTCCCCAACCCCATGGCCATGGGCCTGTTGGGAATCAGCCACACAGCATGTGGGCTAGCAAGCAAGTGAAGCTTCATCTGCCCATTGCTGGCATTTCCACCTGAAGCATTCCCCCAACCTCGGTCTACGGAAAACTGTATTCCACGAAACCGGCCCCTGGTACCATAATGTTGAGAACTACTACATAAGTAGGTTTCTTCTGCCTGTGTAGCATCCAAGCCCACTTTTCTGGCCCTCAAAGTGTTTTTGTGAGCTATGTAATTAATATATTTTATTGAGGATGCCTAATTTTTATAAAAATAGCTAGAACAAAATTTATAGAGTGCTTGACACCAAAACTGTTTGCAAGCAAGGGTCCCTGAAGGAACTGGGGGTCTGGGATAGGTTATCTGCCTAGGTAGATATGAAGACAGTAATGATCCAGTTGATATTAGAGGATGAAATATTGGCATTCCGTGGCATGCAATGGTGAAGCAGTTGCAAGAGCTGTCACCTGTGGTCACTTGAATTGAAATGCTTTTGAAAACAATATTTTAGTGGACCAAGCAGCTACTGTTTGGGTCTCAGAGGCACTCCTTTCCCCATAGCATTGAGAAACATATTAGTGAAAAGGGCATCTTCAACTTTAAAGTATCCTGAAGTTGCTGACTTGTGTAGGCCACAGATGAGATGGGAAATCCTGCCACTGAGTTGGTCACCCTCATTTCAGTGGAGATGATGGGCTATAAAACTGTTCTATCAGGTCAAAACGTTTCATCATGCCACTTTGTAGTCACAACTTCCGCCCACTGATCAGTTTCCTATCCCTATAGTTTTATCTTTACCAGAATGGAATCAAATTATGGCTGTTTTAAATGTGTCAACCTAGGTAAAATGGACTGCATTTTCTAGGATTCATTTACCTGTGTGTCTGTGGCTAGAGTTAGTCACAAGAGAGATTATTATGGGAGAGTTTGAGGGTGGAAGTGAAGACATTGCCTCTTTGTAGTTCAAAGACATTGCTAATTGGCTGACTCATCTCAGTGGTGTGGGATATTGGCTAAGCCTGAGACTGCCCCAAATTTCCCCTTTTCTTAGCTTTTCTGACTCCTGAGTGAGGGATGTATATTTAGATATATGTTAGGGGCCCCAGATTCTGCATGACACTCACGCCACTAAATGAGACCTTGAGAACAAACTCAGTCTGCTGTCAAGGGCTCCAGCTTGTGTTTATGCATTATGGCATGTTCTTGTTTTCCCCCAGGTTATACCTAGCTTCTCTTCCTAACTGCTTGCACTTTGGTCTTCAAGTTTCAGCATCAGATGTGAAGACACACCCTTACAGAAATGATTTTCTCAGTTGTGTGAGGTCAAATATCTACTGTTGTTTGGTCGCTAAGTCATGTCCAGCTCTTTGCAACCCCATGGACTGTAGCCCACCAAGCTCCTCTGTCCACGGGATTCTCCAGGCAAGAATACTGGAGTAGGTTGCCATTTCCTTCTCTAGGGGATCTTCCCAACCCAGGGATCAAACGTGTGTCTCCTGCATTGGCAGGTGGATTCTTTACCACTGAACCACCTGGAAAGCCCTCAAATATCTGTAGTGATGAACTAATCGCAAGGAATACCAGGCCCAAAGAGGCACTCAGTAATTTCTCCAAGTCAGCACCCACACCCTGCTCCAGTTCCATGCCCATCATCTCCCGTAAGCAGCTAGAAGTGGTGCAGGCTGTCTCCATTCAGTCTAAAGTAAAATTTGTTTGGTATTAGAAGAGAGTGATGAGAATATACAGGCATAGGAGTGAGTTGAGAGGAACAGGGGAGCAAATAATGAGAACTCACTTTTTTAAAAAATCTCTATAAATACATCCAAATTAAATTATAATATATGCAAACAAATTTTAAACTAAAACAATGTTCCACTATTCGTATTATTATGCTGTGTGCGTGCTAAGTCACTTCAATCGTATCTGACTCTTTGCAACACTATGGACTGTAGAGCACTAGGCTCCTCTGTCCATGGGGATTCCCCAGGCAAGAATACTGGAGTGGGGTGCTGTCCCCTCCTCTAGGGAATCTTCCCAACCCAGGAATCGAACCCACTTCTCTAATGTCTCCTGCATTGGCAGGTGGGTTCTTTACCACTAGCACCACCTGGCAAACTCTCACACTACTATATTTATTCCCTTTTATATCACTCATACCCAAAACATCTTTCTCTCTCGGTAAAAATTAAGCTATTTTTGTGCTTTGAACATGTGTACAGTAATGTTCTGAATTCCATGAATCCTGCCTGATGATTGACATTTAGATTTACACACATTTTCCCCCAGTACACTCTGTGGCCACAGTGCCCATCCCAAGGAATATGTCACAGCAACCTTGAAAGGATATTTTTATCACGTGGATCAGGAAACTGCACTATGCTGTCCGTGTGCCTCCAATTTGGTCCTAATGGATGCTGTCTGTCCTTCATCTACATCCACTCCAGATGGCTTCATAGCAACCACTGGACTACATAAGAGTCAAAAGTTTCTTGCTCTGATCACAGTGAGATCTGGGAATTGAGTTGGTTGAAGAAAGTGGAGGTTAAATGCATTGGGGATGAAACTCAGGGCTCCTGGCACTGATAGTCCCCCAACTTCCTACCTTCACTTCCTACAAACTATAACCAAGGTCTGTTCAAAAGCAGAGACATTACTTTGCCGACTAAGGTCCATCTAGTCAAGGCTATGGTTTTTCCTGTGGTCATGTATGGATGTGAAAGTTGGACTGTGAAGAAAGCTGAGTGCCGAAGAATTGATGCTTTTGAACTGTGGTGTTGGAGAAGACTCTTGAGAGTCCCTTGGACTGCAAGGAGATCCAACCAGTCCATTCTGAAGGAGATCAACCCTGGGATTTCTTTGGAAGGAATGATGCTCACCTCACGTGAAGAGTTGACTCATTGGAAAAGACTCTGATGCTGGGAGGGATTGGGGGCAGGAGGAGAAGGGGACGACCGAGGATGAGATGGCTGGATGGCATCACGGACTCGATGGACGGGAGTCTGAGTGAACTCCAGGAGATGGTGATGAACAGGGAGGCCTGGCGTGCTGCGATTCATGGGGTCACAAAGAGTCAGACACGACTGAGCAACTGAACTGAACTGAACTGAACTGAAGAAGAGGCTTTCATGAAATGATCCAGGATCCTGAAAACAAAAGCTATAAAAGAAGCACTGGACTTGTAATCATCATCCTAATCTTTCTTTCTGTTTTCTCTAGCCTGTGACTGGTGTGAGAGGTACAGCTTGTCCAGAAAGCAAAAGCCTTACTGTGAAGGACTGACACTAAGCCACCCAAAAGGTCAGTTGTTCTGTATATTTGTCCTCCCCAGAATTCCTACTTCTTTTCAAAATAGTGACATTTGTTCTATAAGTAATAGAGCCTGTAGGCTCTATGTTGTATATCCTGGATTATTTCTTCCAACTATGAGACAACAGGGCTAGGACTAAAAGGCAGGGCCTAGTGCTCACATTACTTCAGTGTAGTCCCAAAGAGTTGTAAATAAAACCTGTCAAAGGAGGGAGGAGACTTGGAGATAAGGTGGCTAAGCCAGAGGCAATACTTGGAAATTGGCAGAAGCAGGGATATTATTTAGCTAATGAGATGTTTGCAAGGGATGCCCACTATCTTAATGGAGTCGGTGGAAGTGGGTAAGCCAATTCCCATATTGTTAATTTACACACTTTATTATTTGAATTATTTCTCAAAGAGCATATGAAGTGGAAGCAATTCAGTCGTGTCTGACTCTTTGGGACCCCATGGTCTATACAGTCCATGGAATTCTCCAGGCCACTCTAAGGGATCTTCCCAGTCCAGCAATCGAACCCAGNTAAGCCAATTCCCATATTGTTAATTTACACACTTTATTATTTGAATTATTTCTCAAAGAGCATATGAAGTGGAAGCAATTCAGTCGTGTCTGACTCTTTGGGACCCCATGGTCTATACAGTCCATGGAATTCTCCAGGCCACTCTAAGGGATCTTCCCAGTCCAGCAATCGAACCCAGGCCTCATGCATTGCAGATGGGTTCTTTACCATCTGAGCCACCAGAGAAGCCCTATAGCACTTACTTCTAAGATTTACAGAAATAGGAATTGTATGGTAGCTTTATTAGACTGCTAACATAAATCGTCCATCCTAAATACCTACCCACTAGACCCAAGTGGCACAGTGGTAAAGAATCTACGCCAGTGCAGGAGATGCAAGAGACACAGGTCAGGAGGAGCCCCTGAAGTAGGAAATGCAACCCACTCCAGTGTTCTTGCCTGGAAAATTCCAGAGACACAGGAGCCTGGTGGGCTGCAGTCCATAGGGTCGCAAGAAGTCAGACACAACCAAGCATCCATGAACACACACAAAAAGATCACTGAACCAATAAAATACTGTACCCCTTATCCATGTACCCTAGAAATTTTGACACAAAACAGTATGAATCAAAAATATTAGTCAAGGTAACTATATGGGTAAAAACATGTCAGAATTTTATTATGTTTTTGACTTGTAAACCCTCTTTTTTCCTCTCCATGATTTAAAAGTCAAATGCATAAAAATAATCATTATAAATCTATATTAATGGGCACAAAATGTATATAGATGTAATCTGTGACAATAACAACATAAAGAGAAAGGATAGAATTGTATAGAAGCAAAATTTACGTAAACTATGAAGCTAAGTGGCTCAGATCATGAACTCCTTATTTCCAAATTCAGACTTAAATTGAAGAAAGTAGGAAAAACTGCTAGACCATTCAGGTATGACCTAAATCAAATCCCTTATGATTATACAGTGGAAGTGAGAAATAGATTTAAGGGCCTAGATCTGATAGATAGAGTTCCTGATGAACTATGGAATGAGGTTCGTGACATTGTACAGGAGACAGGGATCAAGACCATCCCCATGGAAAAGAAATGCAAAAAAGCAAAATGGCTGTCTGGAGAAGCCTTACAAATAGCACTGAAAAGAAGAGAGGCGAAAAGCAAAGGAGAAAAGAAAAGATATAAGCATCTGAATGCAGAGTTCCAAAGAATAGCAAGAAGAGATAAGAAAGCCTTCTTCAGCAATCAATGCAAAGAGATAGAGGAAAACAACAGAATGGGAAAGACTAGAGATCTCTTCAAGAGAATTGGAGATACCAAGGGAACATTTCATGCAAAGATGGGCTCGATAAAGGATAGAAATGGTATGGACCTAACAGAAGCAGAAGATATTAAGAAGAGGTGGCAAGAATACACAGAAGAACTGTACAGAAAAGATCTTCACGACCCAGATAATCATGAGGATGTGATCACTAATCTAGAGCCAGACATCTTGGAATGTGAAGTCAAGTGGGCCTTAGAAAGCATCACTAAGAACAAAGCTAGTGGAGGTGATGGAATTCCAGTTGAGCTGTTTCAAATCCTGGAAGATGATGCTGTGAAAGTGCTGCACTCAATATGCCAGCAAATTTGGAAAACTCAGCAGTGGCCACAGGACTGGAAAAGGTCAGTTTTCATTCCAATTCCAAAGAAAGGCAATGCCAAAGAATGCTCAAACTACCGCACAATTGCACTCATCTCACACGCTAGTAAAGTAATGCTCAAAATTCTCCAAGCCAGGCTTCAGCAATATGTGAACCGTGAACTCCCTGATGTTCAAGCTGGTTTTAGAACAGGCAGAGGAACCAGAGATCAAATTGCCAACATCCGCTGGATCATGGAAAAAGCAAGAGAGTTCCAGAAAAACATCTATTTCTGCTTTATTGACTATGCCAAAGCCTTTGACTGTGTGGATCACAATAAACTGTGGAAAATTCTGAAAGAGATGGGAATACCAGACCACCTAACCTGCCTCTTGAGAAATCTGTATGCAGGTCAGGAAGCAACAGTTAGAACTGGACATGGAACAACAGACTGGTTCCAAATAGGAAAAGGAGTACGTCAAGGCTGTATATTGTCTCCCTGCTTATTTAACTTATATGCAGAGTACATCATGAGAAACGCTGGACTGGAAGAAACACAAGCTGGAATCAAGATTGCCGGGAGAAATATCAATAACCTCAGATATGCTGATGACACCACCCTTATGGCAGAAAGTGAGGAGGAGCTAAAAAGCCTCTTGATGAAAGTGAAGGAGGAGAGCGAAAAAGTTGGCTTAAAGCTCAACATTCAGAAAACGAAGATCATGGCATCCGGTCCCATCACTTCATGGGAAATAGATGGGGAAACAGTGGAAACAGTGTCAGACTTTATTTTTGGGGGCTCCAAAATCACTGCAGATGGTGACTGCAGCCATGAAATTAAAAGACGCTTACTCCTTGGAAGAAAAGTTATGACCAACCTGGATAGTATATTCAAAAGCAGAGACATTACTTTGCCGACTAAGGTCCGCCTAGTCAAGGCTATGGTTTTTCCTGTGGTCATGTATGGATGTGAGTTTGGACTGTGAAGAAGGCTGAGTGCCGAAGAATTGATGCTTTTGAACTGTGGTGTTGGAGAAGACTCTTGAGAGTCCCTTGGACTGCAAGGAGATCCACCCAGTCCATTCTGAAGGAGATCAACCCTGGGATTTCTTTGGAAGGAATGATGCTCACCTCACGTGAAGAGTTGACTCATTGGAAAAGACTCTGATGCTGGGAGGGATTGGGGGCAGGAGGAGAAGGGGACGACTGAGGATGAGATGGCTGGATGGCATTACGGACTCGATGGACGTGAGTCTGAGTGAACTCCGGGAGATGGTGATGAACAGGGAGGCCTGGCGTGCTGCGATTCATGGGGTCGCAAGGAGTCGGACACGACTGAGCGACTGAACTGAACTGAAAGTTGTTATTAATTCAAACTAGACTGTTAAAAATTGAAGTTACTAATTGTAATCTTCACAGTAACCTCTATGAAAAAGAAGTATAAATTATTTAAACATAAAAGATATCAATGGGTAATTGATGAACAAAAAAGAATTGCTTGACTTCTAAGTGTGAGAAGGATCTGAATTAATGGCAGTTCTTTCTTGCTGAGATTGAAGAAACCACATAGTAAGATATGAGAGTAATCTGCAGTTGCTGAGAACAGTGCCTGGCTGACAGCTAGTAAGAAAACCGAGACTTCAGTACTATACCCCCCAGGAATTGAATGATAAGAATGTTTTTTAAAGCAGATTTTTTTTCCCTAGGTTTGTCACCAAATGAGGACACAGAAAGCCAACTTCAGTCTTACGAGTCTCTGAGCAGGGAACACAGCCATGTTGTGACTGATCTCTGACCTATAGAAACTGTGAGATAAATTTTGCTGCATATGCCTCTAAGTTTGTGGTGATTTGTTACCCAGCAATAGAAGACTAACACAGATTTTGCTGTATTTCCTGATGTGGAAAGATGTCCAAATATACTGTTAAATTTTTTAAAATTCTCAAAACTATATGTGCTATGCTGTGCTTAGTTGCTCAGTCATTTCTGACTCTTTGCAACACCATGGACTGTAGCCTACCAGGCTCCCTTGTCCATGGAATTCTCCAGGCAGGCATACTGGAGTGGGTTGCCATGCCCTCCTCCAGAGGGATCAAACCCAGGTCTCCAGCATTGTAGGTGGATTCTTTACCAACTGAACTACCAGGGAAGCCCAGAAAACTATATATGGTTCAACTAAAATATGTGCATACACACTGTGTTATTTTAATTAAAAAAAGTTTGTAATATGTTTAAGATTGGAAAAGCCATTAGAATCTGCTTTATTTCTAGCACACAAAGGAGATTTACCTTAAAACATTCTTATTAATATTATCAAGAAAAACTGAGTTTTAATAAAAGCATTTGGGTACAAAGCTTTCTTTCAAAAATCTTACTAAGTTTAACAAAGGAATGTTTTACATTAGCTGATAGAATGTTTAAATGATAATTTTCCCACTAGCCTTTGCTGTATGATGCATGCTGTATTACAATGTTTCAATTTTTTTAATTATTTGAAGTAACAGAGGAACAAAACATCTTTTTTGACCATGAAATTTTTACAACTTTTATCATTAGAAAAAAAATTGTAATAACTTTTAAAAAAACTTACTTGAGTGGTGAGCAATAGTTTCTTTTTTTTACATTAAAAATAATTTTACTCATTTTTAAAAATTAATTTTTGCTCCAATTAAAATAAATAAATTTATATTTAAAAACAATAAAATAAATAAAATAAAATATACAGCCAACAAGGACCTACTGTATAGCACAGGGAATTCTGTTCAATACTCTGTAATAACCCAAATGGGAAAAGTACTTGAAAAAGAATAGATATATGTATATACATATAACTGAATCACTTTGCTGTATGACAGAAACCAACACACAATTGTGAACAATAGTTTCCTGTACTGATTAATGGGGAAAAATGTAGTGACCTTAAAATTTTCTTTTTCTTCAAAATTTCATCTTGTTATTAGGCATAGTTCTGTTCCTTTCTTAAGGGAGAAGCTCACATTATATAATTTTTCCCTGGTTTGATATTCTCTTTTATATAAGTACATGCATAGAAAATGATTTCTAATGATATACACCAAAGGAAACGGTTTTATTTTTGAAAAACAACTTAATCACTAAAATTAAACAATTTAAAAAGAACAGAGACTGAAATGAAAATAGAAGAAATGGAAATTACCAATCAACGAGGGATGTGGGGGGAGGGGCATTTGTGTGTATAACAACCAATTTCAGGGTCACTGAAATGGATTGTTTGCTTGTATAGAAATTTTAGGGAAATGTATGCAGTTTGAAACTTTTCCCTTCAACCTAAAATTCTGTTCTTAATTGTTACATGGATGTGAGAATTGAACTATAAAGAAAGCAGAGCGCCAAAGAACTGATGCTCTTGAACTGTGATGTTGGAGAAAACTCTTGAGAGTCCCTTGGACTGCAAGGAGATCCAACCAGTCCATCCTAAAAGAGATCAGTCCTGAGCGTTCATTGGAAGAACTGATGTTGAAGCTGAAACGCCAATACTTTGGCCACCTGATGCAAAGAGCTGACTCATTGGAAAAGACTCTGGTGCTGGGAAAGATTGAGAGCAGGAGGAGAAGGGGATGACAGAGGATGAGATGGTTGGATGGCATCACCGACTCATTGGACACGAGTATGGGTAAACTCCAGGAGTTGATGATGCACAGGGAGGCCTGGCGTGCTGTGGTCCATGGAGTCACAAAGAGTCGGACATGACTGAGCAGCTGAACTGAACTGAACTGATTCTCTATAGAAGCTATGTAACATCCTAAATATTAAAGAACAATTTAAAGTATCATTTTATCCTTGTTTGAACTAAGAAAGTATTCCTTTATATAAAGACATATAAAATAAAGCTTCTGAAAGAATATATAGTAAACTCATGCACTTTCTACATTATTTATGTCTGTATTACTTTACTTTTAAAACCCAATCATTAAGGATAATAAAGATATTTAAAATAGAAGCTGAGTTACACTAAGAATTAAAGAAAATAAATCAGCAAAAAAACTGATGATTTTTAAAAACCCATCAAAGTGTTTCCCAAACTTATCTGATCTTATAAATCTTTGGACACGAGTATGGGTAAACTCCAGGAGTTGATGATGCACAGGGAGGCCTGGCGTGCTGTGGTCCATGGAGTCACAAAGAGTCGGACATGACTGAGCAGCTGAACTGAACTGAACTGATTCTCTATAGAAGCTATGTAACATCCTAAATATTAAAGAACAATTTAAAGTATCATTTTATCCTTGTTTGAACTAAGAAAGTATTCCTTTATATAAAGACATATAAAATAAAGCTTCTGAAAGAATATATAGTAAACTCATGCACTTTCTACATTATTTATGTCTGTATTACTTTACTTTTAAAACCCAATCATTAAGGATAATAAAGATATTTAAAATAGAAGCTGAGTTACACTAAGAATTAAAGAAAATAAATCAGCAAAAAAACTGATGATTTTTAAAAACCCATCAAAGTGTTTCCCAAACTTATCTGATCTTATAAATCTGGGATACTTTTTAAAATACACACTCATGTCCCATCCCAGACCTACTAAATTACAACTTCAAAAGGATTAACCTGTGTATCTGGGTGTTATTTTCATATCTAGGATGTCATCCAAAATGGGGCAGATTTGGAAAATCCTGGCAGATCAGGCTAAACAACAACCCTAAAAACTAAGAAAAATAAATACAACAACAGCAAAAATTTTTGCTGTTCAAATGAATTAAGTACAGTGTAGCCACACACAAAGATGTTCACTTAAAATGTACCTATGTTAGAAATCTAAATAAGCATCAATAGGAAAACAAAAAATGAATTACAATACAATTATACAATGGAATACTATACTGCTGTAGAAATAAAGGACCTACATCTATATATATCAACATAATTAAATCTGAAAAAACTGATTTCTAGGAAAAGTAGGTGTGTAAGAAAAGTAGGCTGTTTGTGTATGTAAATGGAAGAAAAGTTATGACCAACCTAGATAGTATATTCAAAAGCAGAGACATTACTTTGCCGACTAAGGTCCGCCTAGTCAAGGCTATGGTTTTTCCTGTGGTCATGTATGGATGTGAAAGTTGGACTGTGAAGAAAGCTGAGCGCCGAAGAATCGATGCTTTTGAACTGTGGTGTTGGAGAAGACTCTTGAGAGTCCCTTGGACTGCAAGGAGATCCAACCAGTCCATTCTGAAGGAGATCAACCCTGGGATTTCTTTGGAAGGACTGATGCTAAAGCTGAAACTCCAGTACTTTGGCCACCTCATGCGAAGAGTTGACTCATTGGAAAGGACTCTGATGCTGGGAGGGATTGGGGGCAGGAGGAGAAGGGGACGACCGAGGATGAGATGGCTGGATGGCATCACGCACTCAATGGACGTGAGTCTGAGTGAACTCCGGGAGATGGTGATGAACAGGGAGTCCTGGCGTGCTGCGATTCATGGGCTCCAAAGAGTCGGACACGACTGAGCGACTGAACTGACTGATCGACTGATGTATGTATATATACTCACATTTAAAGTACATAAAATAACTATGTATGTGTTTATATATAAATGTATTTATTATATATGTTTTCAAGCTATATATATTATAAAGCATGGATATATGCTATATTCTTTTAATCTAGTTTTATATGATTGCATTATTTAATAAACGAGTTTGACTGAACTCCGGGAATTGGTGATGGACAGGGAGGCCTGGCGTGCTGCGATTCATGGGGTCGCAAGGAGTCAGACACGACTGAATGACTGAACTGAACTGAGTGTGCTATCTAGAGAGACTATATTTGTAGGATGATTCAACAGCAGAAACAGAATGGCAAGGTTTTGCAACTTTAATCTAGTTTTCAAATAAAAATAACTGTATTGTCTAACTACAACAACCAAAACATGAATGTATGCTGATGGGAAATAGAACAAAAACAATCACCCACCCCTTCAAAAAATAAACAGAAAGGGAAATAATTAGCGTGAAAGCGGTTTTTTTTTTTTTAATGTTACCTCCTACCTATTTTCCAGACTTTTCTAGACTCGCACCCCCCCCCCCCAACACACCCTGTCCGGGTTCCAGCCTAGGACAAAACCAACAAGACTGATGGGGGAAATTCTAGGCTTTACTTGCTTCAGAGTGGAAGGGAGAGTAGTGAACATTTAATAGTACAGAAGAGGAAGAAGCAATTCTTTAAAAGCTCCAGCAGAAACCAGGAAAAAAACAAATACAAAAGACAAAATATGATGACCTGTTTGGTGTCAAAGATGGTAAATAGGAAAATGAATAGATAGATAAACAAAC
Organism: Oreotragus oreotragus; assembly: GCA_006410675.1. Taxonomy (NCBI): domain Eukaryota; kingdom Metazoa; phylum Chordata; class Mammalia; order Artiodactyla; family Bovidae; genus Oreotragus; species Oreotragus oreotragus. The sequence goes on along the minus strand of SJYX01015058.1, from coordinate 4,923 downwards.
AAATAAGTAAATAATGGATGTGCAGTACCCAGTGGTATAGCTGGGGAGAAAGTAGGAATGGGGCAAAAGGTGGCCACGCCCCGCTCCCGCCCCCAGCTCTCTAGCTCGCAGGTAGGAACCATAAGTGGGAATGTGAGCTCACAGTGACGCAGACCTAGAGCCCGCGCTTAAACTGGTCTCTCTTTCCAGTTGCAGTCCTAGTCCTTTGCGGCTCTGCGCCGGCTCGCTGTTGCCTTAAGGCGGGCGAACTGTACCCAGAAAGGAGGAAGCCGTGGAAGCTGACCGCGATCCTCGGCAGGTTGGAGGGCGCTGACTGGGGAGGGGAGCGGGGGCCTGAGGGTAAAGACCAGAGCGAGGCCAGGACTGGCTTCTCTCTACTGCTTCTCCGATGACCTCACGTTTGTTTGGTGCAAGAAATGGAGGACTTGGTGGGAGGAATTCAAGAGGCGCCAAGGGTTGAAGAATGGGTACGAGATAGTATCTCCTACGAGCTGGGCGATTGGGCAGTGTCTGGAAGAGAAGGCCCAGGGAGGAGACTGCGAGGAAACGACCTGATGACTGCAGCGCGCCGGGAGGGGTGCGCAACCGGCGACGCTGGGTTGGGGGCGGCAGACTCTGCCGCGGGTCTAAGCCTCCGTTCCGGGTATTTCTTCACCTTCCTTCCATTTTGGAGCCGGAAGTGGTGGCTGTGGGAACTCGAAGGAGGAGTAGGGGAGGGGACCGGGCGGCTGCTGCAGAGGATAGAGACAGGGATTAGGTGTGGGAAGCACGTCCCTTCCATGGAAGAGGCATCGACTGCGTGTGCTACGGGCTTCTGAACATAGGCCGGGAGCAGGAAACAGTTTCTGGTCGCTTCAGGTCGGTGTGAGTGTGGGCACTGCCTGCGGACGCTAGGGTAAGCCTGACAAAGCGCTGACGCCGCAGCGGGGACAGGTTTGCTATGCCCACGTTACCTCTTTGCCCTTCGTCCATCTTGATGCATAAAATGGTGGGCAGTGGAAGAAGGGTGAGCTCCAGAAAGTCCCCGAAAGGTCCTGGCAGATGCCTACCTTGAGATTATTTATAAATGAACCATGTAGCCACCCAGCAAGCTCTTCGGATTACCCTCGCCTCACAAGTTGTCCCTTTGCTTTCAAGAAATGGTAATTAGATGACGGGGAAGGACCAGACAGTGGAGATGAGGGGCCTAAAGAAGAGGTTTGGAAATAATCAGCTTTGATTAGAATGTCTGTTTCTGGAAGATAGGGTCACAGAGCGTGAATAAAAGCCGTGAGAAGGGACAGAGGAGAAAGGGAAGGCAGCAACACATTTCTAGCGGAGTCCTAAACCCATTAGACAGCTGGCGCCCCACCCCCGACGCTGGTCCTTTAATCAGAGTGATCAGTGCTGGCTATTGTCGCATTTTTGTCTGTAGGTCTTTAGGTCCGTTGGTGCAGCAGATTTCAAGGCTGAGAGAGGAAGACTGCTTCTGATCCCTGCAGGTATGGGAGGTGCCTGGGACTCTCTATTGTAAGGGTGCACAGGGCAGAATCGGGGGAATTCCAGCGCTCCTTGCCCGACTAAGTGCAGGAGAAACCTGGCCCAGACTGGGTCTGTGGCTGGTGACGGAAGAAGGGAGTAGAAGGGCAAGCTCTGGGTGTCCCCTGGACAACTTGTAAGGAGCTCTGGAGGCTAAGGCCTGGTCTTTCCACCATGGTCCTGCCCACCATCCACTGGGAGCCAGGAGTGGAGGAGGGAAGGATTTTCAGGAAAAATGATGGGCTTTGGGGCAGGGCTGGATCTGGGGCTGGAGAATGAAATGGCAGCCCACTCCAGTACTCTTGCCTGGAAAATACCATGGATGGAGGAGCCTGGTAGGCTACAATCCGTGGGGTATCAAAGAGTCTGACGACTGAGGGACTTCACTTTCTTTTCTTTGGATCTGGGGCGCCCCCTTAGAGGGCACACTGAAGTCTCTCAGGAAGTGAAACATTTGCTCACAGAGCTCTGAATCTTGTTATTACAAAGCATTCAATCCTTTCATCTCCTAGGAAGAAGAAGCGGAGAAAAAATATCTCAAGATGGAAAAGGACCCCAAGGAAAGGAGAGAAGAGGAGCAGGCTCTGGTGCAGAATGAAGAAGCTTGCCCTATGGGAGGTGGTGAAGGCCCCAAGCCTAGAGAAAATGTTAGAGGGAATTGGGACCCACCTGCCCAGGATTTTAGAGAGGATATGCCTAATGGGCTTGTCAATAACATTGACATTATAGATGGGGATGCTGATGATATGGAGAGGTTCATGGAGGAGATGAGAGAGCTAAGGAGGAAAATTAGAGAGCTTCAGCTGAGGTACAGTCTGCGCATTCTTATTGGAGATCCTCCTCACCATGACCATCATGATGAATTTTGCCTTATGCCTTGAATGCTGAGGTTAATAATCATAAACCCCCTGCTTCACAAACTTGTATTTTCTTGATGTACCCTTTTCTCTGAACCTTTTGTGTTCTGTCATTTTTCAGATTAGTGATTTCATTTTCACTTTTGACTTTGTAAGAATTTCTGTCAGCTTGCAGAAAAGCAGGGGAGATTTAATGAACTTGCATGAAAAGATGTCTATTACATATTGTAAAGCTAATAAAGCACTTCAAAAAGCAGTCAGTAGATATACTATCTCATTTTAAAGCATGCATTTTATATACATATATATTGATAGATAGATCTGAATGTGTCTTTTTATTTTCTCGATTAGCTGTTTTTTTATTTTCCCAAAATAATTATACATGTGTTAAAAAAAAAAAAGAATCAAAGACCTTTCCAATCAGATTATAAAGGGAATGGAAACAATAAATATTTGAGACACAATTTAAAGACATAAATCTTATATTATCTCTGGATCTCTTATTTAGAAGCACAAACCTATTAATCATTACAGATATGTTTCTTTAATATCAGCCTTGTTCAGTTGCCCAGTCACGTCTGACTCTTTGCAACCCCATGGACTACAGCACACCAAGCCTCCCTGTCCTTCACCATCTCCTGAAGTTTGCCTAAGTTCATGTCCATTGCATCAGGTGATGCCATCTAGCCATCTCATCCTCTGATGCCCTCTTTTCCTTCTGCCATCAATCATTCCCAGCATCAGGGACTTTTCCAGTAAGTCAAAATATAAACAAGTATCAGCCTATTTGTTTATAAAATGAAGATAGAACATGCTTTACAGAGCTATTGTGGTAATCAAGTGAGGTAGTGACTGAAATCTGTGTCTGGCTCAAAGGACACATGCAAGGCCCAACCCTCTAGGTGTCCTTCATATTTAGGGAAGGACACAAGCAAGTCGACTGATTGCCAGTAGGAGGCACCCTTCTACTTCTGGGAGGGATATAGTTGTGCATAATGCCATGACTGCTTGGCACTCCTTCCCCTTCTGCTAGGTTTTCCTCCCTCCACTAGTCCCCACCACGACTGATGCTCTGGAGGAGTCTTAAAGGTGACAAAGACTGCCTGATAATTTTGGACCCCTTGGTGGTCTGAATCCCCAGTTTGTCCACTCAGAAATGGGGAGAATGTGCCTTCCTGCTTAGTGTGCTTTCAGTTCAGTTCAGTCACTCAGTCGTGTCTGACTCTTTGTGACCCCATGGACTGCAGCACACCAGGCTTCCCTGTCCATCATCAACTCCTGGAGCTTGCTTGAACTCATGCCCATCAAGTAGGTGACACCATCCAAACAACTCATCCTCTGTCATTCTCTTATCCTCTGTCATTCTCTTCTCCTGCCTTCAATCTTTCCCAGAATCAGGGTCTTTTTCCAATGAGTCAGTTCTTTACATAAGGTGGCCAAAGTATTGGAACTTCAGCATCGTCCTTCCAATGAATATTCAGGACTGATTTCCTTGAGGATGGATTGGTTTATCTCCTTGCAGTCCAAGGGACTCTTAAGAGTCTTCTCCAACCCCACAGTTCAAAAGCATCCATTCTTTGGTGCTTAGCTTTCTTTATAGTCCAACTCTCACATCCATACATGACTACTGGAAAACCCAGAGCTTTGACTAGACAGACCTTTGTCAGAAAAGTAATGTCTCTGCTTCATAATACATTGTCTAGGGCTGCCTTTGTGGCTCAGCTGGTAAAGAATCTGCCTGCAATGTGAGAGACCTGGGTTCGATCCCTGGGTTGGGAAGATTCCCTGGACAAGGGAAAGGCTACCCATTCCAGTATTCTGGCCTGGAGAATTCCATGGACTTTATAGTCCATTGGGTCACAGAGTTGGGCATGACTGAGTGACTTTCACTAGGTTGGTCAGAGCTTTTCTCCCAAAGAGCAAGCGTATTTTAATTTTATGGCTGCAGTCGCCATCTGCAGTGACTTTGGAGCCCAAGAAAATAAAGTCTGTCACTGTTTCCTTTGTTTCCCCATCTATTTGCCATGAAGTGATTGGACTGGATGCCATGATCTTAGTTTTTTGAATGTTGAGTTTTAAGCCAACTTTTTCACTCTCCTCTTTCACTTTCATCAAGAGGCTCTTTAGTTACTTTTGCTTTCTGCCATAAGTGTGGTGTCATCTACATATCTGAGGTTATTGATATTTCTTCCAGCAATCTTGATTCCAAATGTGCTTCATCCCGCTAGCCATTTCACATGATGTACTCTGCATCTAAGTTAAATAAGCAGGGGGACAATATACAGCCTTGATGTACTGCTCTCCCAATATGGAACCAGTCAGTTGTTCCATGTTCGGTTCTAAGTTGCCTCTTGACCTGCATACAGATATCTTGGGAGGCAGGTAAGGCGGTCTGGTATTCCTATCTCTAAGAATCTTCCACTTTGTTGTGATCCACACAGTCAAAGGCTTTAGCATAGTCAATGAAGCAGAAGTAGATGTTTTTCTGGAATTATGCTTTTTCTATGATCCAATGGATGTTGTTAATTTGATCTCTGGTTGTTCAGCC
>SJYX01015057.1:70926-81128 GCA_006410675.1 Oreotragus oreotragus | reverse complement strand
AAGCCAGTATGCAGGAAAAGAAGCAACAGTTAGAACCAGACATGGAACAATGGACCGATTCAAAATCAAAAGGAGTATGTCAATGCTATATAATGTCACCCTGCTTATTTGACTTCTATGCAGAGTGCATAATGCAAAATGCCGGGCTGGATGACTCACAAGCTGAAATCAAGATTCCCAATCAACAATCTCAGGTATGCAAATTATACCACTTGAACGGAAGAAAGCAAAAGAAAGTGAAAGTGAAGTCACTCAGTCGTGTCCGACTCTTTGCGATCCTGTAGACTGTAGCCCACCAGGTTCCTCCGTCCATGGATTCTCCAGGCAAGAATACTGGAGTGGGTTGCCATTTGCTTCTCCAGGGGAATCTTCCCAACCCAGGGATCGAACCCAGGTCTCCTGCATTGCAGGCAGACACTTTAACCTCTGAGCCACCAGGGAAGCAGAAAGCAAAGAGGGACCTAAAGAACCTCTTGATAAGGGTGAAAGTGAAAAAGCTGGCTTAAAACTCAACATTCAAAAACTAAGATCAAGGCATCCAGTCCCATCATTTTATGGCAAATAGATGGGGGAAAAGTGGAAACAATGATTTTCTTTTCTTGGGCTCCAAAATCACCATGGGTGACTGCAGTCATGAAATTAAAAGACTCCTGCTCCTTCGAAGGAAAGCTATGACAAACCTAGATGACATATTAAACAACAGAGACATTACTTTGCCTAAAAAAGGTCCAGTCATGTGTGGATGTTTCTGGGCTCCAAAGTCACTGCGGATGGTGATTGCAGCCATGAAATTAAAAGATGCTTACTCCTTGGCAGGAAAGTTATAACCAGCCTAGACAGCATATTCAAAAGCAGAGACATTATTCTGCCAACAAAGGTCCATCTAGTCAAGGCTATGGTTTGTCCAGTAGTCGTGAATGGATGTGAGAGTTGGACTATAAAGAAAGGTGAGCGCTGAAGATTTGATGCTTTTGAACTGTGGTGTTGGAGAAGACTCTTGAGAGTCCCGTGGACTGCAAGGAGATCCAACCAGTGCATCCTAAAGGAGATCAGTCCTGGGTGTTCATCGGAGGGACTGATGTTGAAGCTGAAAGTCCAATACTTTGGCCACCTGATACGAAGAGCTGACTCATTTGAGAAGAACCTGATGCTGGGAAAGATTGAAGGCAGGAGGAGAAGGGGATGACAGGATGAGATGATTGGATGGTATCACCAACTCAATGGACATGGGTTTGGGTGGACCCCGGGAGGTGATGATGGACAGGGAGGCCTGGTGTGCTGTGGTTCATGGGGTCGTAAAGAGTCGGACATGAATGAGCAACTGAACTGAACTGAACTGAACATATATGGATGTGAGAGCTGGACCATGAAGATGGCTGAGTGCCAAAGAATTGAAGCTTTTGAACTGTGGTGTTGGAAAAGACACTTGAGAGTCTCCTGGACTGCAAGGAGATCAAACCAGTCAACCCTAAAGGAAATCCGTCCTGAATATTCATTGGAAGGACTGATGCTGAAGTTGAAGCTTCAATACTTTGGCCACCTGATGCAAAGAGCCATCTCACAGGAAAAGACCCTGATGCTGGGAAAGATTGAGGGCAAGAGGAGAAGGAGGTGGCAGAGGATGAGATGGTTGGATGGCATCACTGACTCAATGGACATGAGTTTGAACAAACTCTGGGAGATAGTGAAGGACAAGGAAGCCAGGTGTGCCTCAGTTCGGGGGTTGCAAACAGTCAGACACAACCTAGTGACTGAACAACAACACAGTTTCTCATATCCAACCGTCTGAATGAAGTACATGATCAAAATTGTTTTCTAATTTAAGAATGTAGTGAAAGTCTGAAAACATTTCTGAATAGTTATTTCAGTTCACTCTGACTAAAACAAGTCATATATCTTAGTGAGACAGGAAGAGGGCAGGGCACAATCTTTCATCGACAATTTTAAAATGTAATAATAAAAAAAAATTCCCTGGTGGCTCAGTGGTAAGGATCCACCAGCCAATGCAGGAGATGTGAGTTCAACCCTGGGTCAAGAAGACCCGGTGGAGAAGGAAATAGCAACACATTCCAGTACTCTTCCCTGGGAAATCACATAGACAGGGAATACTGGTGGGCTACAGTCCATGGAGTCACAAAAGGGTCACAACTCAGAGACTAAACAGCAACAAAAATTTTAAAAAGGTATCTTTTACAAATACTTCCTAGAATAAATCTAAAATGAAATGTGCAACATTTTTACAAAGAAAAATAAAAAATTTCTATTTACTCTTCAAGGCCAATCCACTGTTCAGTGATGTTTACCTTTAACCCTTCCTGCACTATACCCCTGAGGCACTCAACTCTGACCTCCTACCTAGTCATTATGCATCATTGTAATCAGTTATTACTATGTCAGACTCTTCTGTTTTTAGCCTACATCGGCAAGGGCAAGAACTGTCATTAGTCCTTGTAGTCCAGGTAACTATGGACTTCTTCAAATAATAACAGTGAGAATAAAATGAGAACAAATAATATCAACTACTATCTATTGAGTGCCTGGGGCTTTACCTTTATTATTTTTTATTTATTAATTCATTCTGACACAGCAAATAATGTTTGAATGTGTGTATGTCATGGATGGTAAAAATTTTAAATAGTGAAGAAGAAAAGAGAATATAAATAAAAGCCAGGACAGGGTGGTTGCATGACTACCATGCTGGAGAGGGCTCCATTAGGGGATGAATGGGAAACCAAAATGGAAATGTAGGTGGGGCAGATTGTGGAAGGTCTTGAATGCCAGGCTAAGCAGTTTAAATTTTTTTCGTATAAAAAAATGGGAGCTATTGAAGATTGGCAGCATTATCAAAGCACTAAGGAAGACTGATGTAGTAACCGTGTGCATCCCTGAAGAAAGAAGTGTCTAAAGGTAGGAAGTCACATACAACATGAAGATGCAGACAATCATTATAAACCAGTTTGATACAGCACAGAAACAGGGCACAAGGGGGACTTCCCTGGTGGGTCAATGGTTGAGAATCCCCCTCGCAACGTTGTTGTTGTTCAGCTGTTAGGTCATGTCCACCTCTTTGTGACCCCACGGACTGCAGCACGCCAGGCCTTCCTGTCCCTCACTATCTCCCAGACATAAATAAAAGCCAGGATGGGGTGGTTGCGCGACTACCATGCTGGAGAGGGCTCCATTAGGGGATGAATGGGAAACCAGAATGGAAATGTAGGTGGGGCAGATAGTGGAAGGTCTTGAATGCCAGGCTAAGCAGTTTAAATTTTTTTCGTATAAAAAAATGGAAGCTATTGAAGATTGGCAGCATTATCAAAGCACTAAGGAAGACTGATGTAGTAACCATGTGCATCCCTGAAGAAAGAAGTGTCTAAAGGTAGGAAGTCACATACAACATGAAGATGCAGACAATCGTTATAAACCAGTTTGATACAGCACAGAAACAGGGCACAAGGGGGACTTCCCTGGTGGGTCAGTGGTTGAGAATCCCCCTCTCAACGTTGTTGTTGTTCAGCTGTTAGGTCATGTCCACCTCTTTGTGACCCCACGGACTGCAGCACGCCAGGCCTTCCTGTCCCTCACTATCTCCCAGAGTCTGCCCAAGTTCATGTCCACTGAATCGCGGATGCTGTCCAACCATCTCATCTTCAGCCTTGCAATGCAGGGGACACAAACTCGATTCCTGGTCAGAGAACTAAGATCCCACATGCCACAGGGTAACTAAGTCCAAGTGCTGCAACAAAAGATCTCACGTGCAGCAACTAAGACCCAATGCAGCCAAATAGATAAATATTTTTCAAAAGAACAGGGCACAAGGAATAACTAGGCTTGTAGGTTCTTGAGGAAAGACTTCTTAAAAGAGGGTCGCTATAGGATAAGCAAATATTTCAAGTGGAAACAATAAGATGTGCAAAAGTAGGCTAATGGAAAAATCTCATTTTTCACTGCCGGGGCTCAGACATGTGGGGTGTGGCTGGCAGGTAAACACGTGCATTGTAGGTGGGGGTGGCAGGCATAAGGAAAAGGAGAAACCTTAAGTGCGTTATTACTAAGTGCAAGAAGCCAATCTGAAAAGGCGGCATACAGTATGATTCCAACTATATGACATTCTGGAAAGGGCAAAACTATGGAGACAGTAAGATCAGTGGCTGCCAGGGAGAGAGTGGAATGAATAGGTGAAAACAGAGGATTTTCCAATCAGAGAAACTGTTCTGTATGATTCTATAATGGTGGATACATGTTATTGCACCCGTGACCAAACCCATAGAATGTTCAAATCAGTGGAAGAATCTGCCTGCCAGTGCAGAAGACACAGGTGTGATCCCTGATCCAGCAAGGTCCCACATGCTGTGCAGCAACTAAGCCCATGTGCCGCAACTGCTAAGCCTGTGCTCTAGGGCCCGCGCTCCGCAGCAAGACACGGTACTAGCACAGCCAAAAATAAATAAATTTAAAAAGAGCGAGAGAACGAGCCAAACAACATAGAGCCCAGGCGGCAACAGCGCAGAGGTCTCTGGAAGAAACGTGGCTCCAGCTCCAGCAGAAGAATACTGTCATTCAGATTGCCTCCCCAAGCCAGCCTAACTCTACTCAAAAGTAAGTTAACAGGTCTAAAAGTCTAAGAATGAAGCATGACATTGGAACCCCAGAAGCACTGGTGGCTCAGACAGTTTTTAACAACTCTCTCCCAAAAGAATATAATGCAAAAAGGAGAGAGATTCTCCATCTCACCCAGGGTTTCTATGTATGGTATGATGAAGCTCTAGCATCTCAGGATTGTGGTATGCTAAATGTGCACAAATGTTGAAAGCAACCTCAGGGCCTGGTGGAGCAGCCACAGGTGCCAGCAGGGGTTGGGATCTAGGTAGCACTCATCAGAAGACTTATGGGGCAAGTGGAGGCAGTGGCAACACTTGATAAGAGTGAATTCATTTGCTGCCCATATATCAGACATCCCCCGAAGCCTCCTAGACATCCCTGGAAGTGGGGTGGGGGTGGCAGGCATAAGGAAAAGGAGAAACCTTAAGTGCGTTATTACTAAGTGCAAGAAGCCAATCTGAAAAGGCGGCATACAGTATGATTCCAACTATATGACATTCTGGAAAGGGCAAAACTATGGAGACAGTAAGATCAGTGGCTGCCAGGGAGAGAGTGGAATGAATAGGTGAAAACAGAGGATTTTCCAATCAGAGAAACTGTTCTGTATGATTCTATAATGGTGGATACATGTTATTGCACCCGTGACCAAACCCATAGAATGTTCAACACCAAGAGTGAAACTTAAAGTAAATTATGGACTTTGAGTGATTACGTGTCAAGGCATTACCAATTGTAACAAATGCACGACTGTGGTGGGGGAATCACCTCAATTTTACTGTGAACCCAAAACTCATCTAAAAAAAAAAAAATCTTCCCTTCCTCTGCAGCAGTCTTGTTAGAGTCAGCCACCACCTCTTTCTCCTCCAGGTAACAGGGGGATGTCCAGAAACAAAGTAAAGACACTTCTTTTAGGTCAGAGGGAATTCGGTTTCTTACAGCTTCTATGTGGAGTTGGCATCATGGCTGCGCAACCTGTGCAGGTGTACAGGGTCCAGCATGTNCCCTTCCTCTGCAGCAGTCTTGTTAGAGTCAGCCACCACCTCTTTCTCCTCCAGGTAACAGGGGGATGTCCAGAAACAAAGTAAAGACACTTCTTTTAGGTCAGAGGGAATTCGGTTTCTTACAGCTTCTATGTGGAGTTGGCATCATGGCTGCGCAACCTGTGCAGGTGTACAGGGTCCAGCATGTAAAGACCCCACGCATTTGGTTTAACGCTTTGCTATCACCACTTTGAAATTATTTTTTGAACAAGAACTCCCTATTTTCATTTTGCACTCCCCACCCCCCCGACACACACACCCACTTCTATGTCTAAGGCTAATCACTTCTCTGCTCCGGTCAATATTATCAAACACGAAACTCAAGCCTTTCATTGCCAGTGTTTAAATGCAAAGGCATGCTTGAGTTTTGTTGTTCAAAGGTATTTTTTTCAACCAATAAGTATGCCTGAATTGTCTCCATTATAAGACTGTGGGCTTGGAAGAGGAGGGACAAGCCCGGGATTCTGAACTCCTTAAGAGGGTACCCCTGCTGGGAAAAAGAGGGGAAGGGAAAACAAAAGCAAAGAAGACGGGGCACAATGAAAGTGTCTCTCTGGTGACATCACAATTTTAGGATTTGACCTGTTTAGTTTCAACTGAACATAAACAAATATACAAAACTGCCCAGAAGTAATTTTGTCTGAGAATGTGAATGCAAACAGCTCTGCTTTGCCAGCTCTTTTAAGACGTCAAAAATGCACCTGAATTTTCTTCTAAAGGGAACTTAACTCCTAAGAGAATTGTGGAGGCATTCCCAAGTCACATAGTGCCTCATTTGCAACTATTTCTGGGTTACACACTGATTTCCTTTTCCAAGGGTGCCATCCCTCCCCAGCTCAAAAAAAACAAAACAAAACAAAACCGAGATGGCACCCTGATTGTGATGGCTCCGATCCAATTCCAGGGTCTCTTTGCTTCACTTTCCCTTTTCTCTCTTTCTCTGTCCATCTCATATATATCTTTTTCTCTGAAATGGTCTTTTTCTCGTTCCCTCCTGCATCCAGTGTTTGCTTAGTGACCTTAGGAAAAATCTCCTTTCTTTCCTTCTCTTTGTTTCATTGATAAACACTCAGTGACCTCAACTGTGGTAGAATTTGAGAATCAGTCCAGTTCAGTCGCTCAGTCGTGTCCGACTCTGCGACCCCATGAATCGCAGCACGCCAGGCCTCCCTGTCCATCATCATCTCCCGGAGTTCACTCAGACTCACTTCCATTGAGTTGGTGATGCCATCCAGCCATCTCATCCTCTGTCATCCCCTTCTCCTCCTGCCCCCAATCCCTTCCAGCATCAGAGTCTTTTCCAATGAGTCAACTCTTCGCATGAGGTGGCCAAAGTACTGGAGTTTCAGCTTTAGCATCATTCCTTCCAAAGAAATGCCAGGGCTAATCTCCTTCAGAATGGACTGGTTGGATCTCCTTGCAGTTCAAGAGACTCTCAAGAGTCTTTTCCAACACCACAGTTCAAAACATCAATTCTTCAGCGCTCAGCCGTCTTCACAGTCCAACTCTCACCTACATACATGACCACAGGAAAAACCATAGCCTTGACTAGATGGACCTTAGTCGGCAAAATAATTTCTCTGTTTTTGAATATGCTATCTAGGTTGTTCATAACTTTTCTTCCAAGGAGTAAGCGTCTTTTAATTTCATGGCTGCAGTCACCATCTGCAGTGATTCTGGAGCCCAAAAAAATAAAGTCTGACACTGTTTCCACTGTTACCCCATCTATTTCCCATGAAGTGATGGGACCGGATGCCATGATCTTTGTTTTCTGAATGTTGAACTTTAGGCCAACTTTAGTGATAATTTAATTGAGGAAGAGAAGATAACTTTATGTGTATGGAGCATAGAACCAGTATTTAAAGCGCAGAAAAATAACCAAAAGCATTTAGGAATCCCCTTAAAATTATTTTCTTCTTTTTCCATCATTTAAGTCTGTTTAAAAAAAAAAAGTAGCATTCAAACTTTCAAAAATAATTCTCATTGTTTTCTTCTATTGGCATTAATTTTTAAAAATTAACTTGTAAATAGCATTTTTGCTTTAATTAATATATACCTAGTTCTTCCATGTAAGGTTTTCGTGGGATAATCTCAACACCAATAACCACTTATTACCTCTGTGGGAAAACATGCAAAATTTCATTTGTAAACATTCGACCTACAAACAAACTCTTGAGACATGATTTATTTGCAACCAGTAGTTCTTGACACAACTCAGGGGTAAGATAGGAATAAGTCTGATGGCAAGGAGCTAACAAGGGTTAATTCAAGGAGTCTGGCAATATAAAAGCAAAGAGCAGCAACACAGGCGATTATATTTGCAACTAGTTGCAGGGCGTAGGCTTATTTACACTGTGGCATGTGGTGTCTCCGTCCCACGACAAGGAATCGAACCCGTGTTCCCCGTATTGGAAGGCGGATTCTTAACCACTGGACCACCAGGGAAGTCCCTACATTTGCAAATTTTAAGTGAGCAAACATATTTTTCAGGTGTGTTCTACAATTTCGAATGCCTTGCTGCTGCTGCTGCTGCTGCTGCTGCTAAGTCACTTCAGTCGTGTCCGACTCTGTGCGACCCCATAGACGGCAGCCCACCAGGCTCCCCCGTCCCTGAAATTCTCCAGGCAAGAACACTGGAGTGGGTTGCCATTTCCTGCTCCAATGCATGAAAGTGAAAAATGAAAGTGAAGTCGCTCAGTCGTATCCGACTCTTAGCGACCCCGTGCCTTAATTTCCCAATATTCTGATCTTTGACACCCTCTAGTGGCCATAACAGGAATTGCGTTTTGGGGGAAACCTGCATCAACATATGTTCCTTATTTTAGGACTTTTTTCCTGGATATGCTAAAGTGAGAAATAGATTCAAGGGATTAGATCTGACAGACAGAATGCCTGAAAACCTGCAGACGGAGGTTTTCGACATTGTACAGAAGGCAGAGATCAACACCATCCCCAAGAAAAAGATATGCAAAAAAGCAAAATGGTTGTCTGGGGAGGCCTTACAAAACAGCTGTGAAAAGAAGAGAAACTAAAGGCAAAGGAAAAAAGGAAAGAAATATCCATTTGAGTGCAGAGTTCCAAAGAATATCAAGGAGTGATAAGAAAGCCTTCCTCAGTGATCAGTGCAAAGAAATAGAGGCGAACAACAGAATGGGAAACACTAGAGATCTCTTCAAAAAAATTAAAGATACGAAGGGAACATTCATGCAAAGATGGGCACAATAAAGAACAGAAACAGTATGGACCTAACAGAAGCAGAAGATATTAAGAAGAGGTGGCAAGAGTACACAGGAGAACTGTACAAAAAAGATCTTCATGGCCCAGATAATCACGATGGTGTGATCACTCACCTAGAGCCAGACATCCTGGAATGTGAAGTCAAGTGGGCCTTAGGAAGCATCACTATAAACAAAGCTACTGGAGGTATTTCCAGAAAAATATCTATTTCTGCTTTATTGACTATGCCAAAGCCTTTGACTGTGTGGATCACAAGAAACTGTGGAAAATTCTGAAAGAGATGGGAATACCAGATCATCTGATCTGCCTCTTGAGAAATCTGTATGCAGGTCAGGAAGCAACAGTTAGAACTGGACATGGAACAACAGACTGGTTCCAAATAGGAAAAGGAGTATGTCAAGGCTGTATATTGTCTGCCTGCTTATTTAACTTATATGTAGAGTCCATCATGAGAAACGCTGGGCTGGAAGAAGCACAAGCTGGAATCAAGATTGCTGGGAGAAATATCAATAAACGTGGATATGCAGATGGCACCACCCTTATGGCAGAAAGTGAAGAACTAAAGAGCCTCTTGCTGAAAGTGAAAGAGGAGAGAGAAAAAGTTAGCTTAAAGCTCAACATTCAGAAAACGAAGATCATGGCATTTGGTTGCATCACTTCGTGGGAAATAGATGGGGAAACAGAGGATACAGTGGTTGACTTTATTTTGGGGGGGCTCCAAAATCACTGCAGATGGTGACTGCAGCCATGAAATTAAAAGACGCTTACTCTTTGGCAGGAAAGTTATGACCAACCTAGACAGCATATTAAAAAGCAGGGACATTACTTTACCAATAAAGGTCCGTCTCATCCAGGCTATGGTTTTTCCTGAAGTCATGTATGGATGTGAGTGTTGGAGTATAAAGAAAGCTGAGCGCCGAAGGACTGATGCTTTTGAACTGTGGTTTTGGAGAAGACTCTTGAGAGTCCCTTGGCTGCAAGGAGATCCAAACAGTCCGTCCTAAAGGAGATCAGTTGTGGGTGTTCATTGGAAGGACTGATGGTGAAGGTGAAACTCCAGTACTTTGGCCACCTGATGCAAAGAGCAGACTCATTTGAAAAGACCCTGATGCTGGGCAAGATTGAGGGCAGGAGGAGAAGGGGACGACAGAGGATGAGATGGTTGGATGGCATCACCAACTCAATGGAGATTGGGTATGAGTAGACTCCAGGAGTCAGTCATGGACAGGGAGGCCTGGAGTGCTGTAGTCCACGGGGTTGCAAAGAGTCGGACATGACTGAGCGACTGAACTAAACTGAGAGATTTCTTCAAGAAAATTAGAGATA
>SJYX01015057.1:58975-70702 GCA_006410675.1 Oreotragus oreotragus | reverse complement strand
GGACCTTAGTCGGCAAAATAATTTCTCTGTTTTTGAATATGCTATCTAGGTTGTTCATAACTTTTCTTCCAAGGAGTAAGCGTCTTTTAATTTCATGGCTGCAGTCACCATCTGCAGTGATTCTGGAGCCCAAAAAAATAAAGTCTGACACTGTTTCCACTGTTACCCCATCTATTTCCCATGAAGTGATGGGACCGGATGCCATGATCTTTGTTTTCTGAATGTTGAACTTTAGGCCAACTTTAGTGATAATTTAATTGAGGAAGAGAAGATAACTTTATGTGTATGGAGCATAGAACCAGTATTTAAAGCGCAGAAAAATAACCAAAAGCATTTAGGAATCCCCTTAAAATTATTTTCTTCTTTTTCCATCATTTAAGTCTGTTTAAAAAAAAAAAGTAGCATTCAAACTTTCAAAAATAATTCTCATTGTTTTCTTCTATTGGCATTAATTTTTAAAAATTAACTTGTAAATAGCATTTTTGCTTTAATTAATATATACCTAGTTCTTCCATGTAAGGTTTTCGTGGGATAATCTCAACACCAATAACCACTTATTACCTCTGTGGGAAAACATGCAAAATTTCATTTGTAAACATTCGACCTACAAACAAACTCTTGAGACATGATTTATTTGCAACCAGTAGTTCTTGACACAACTCAGGGGTAAGATAGGAATAAGTCTGATGGCAAGGAGCTAACAAGGGTTAATTCAAGGAGTCTGGCAATATAAAAGCAAAGAGCAGCAACACAGGCGATTATATTTGCAACTAGTTGCAGGGCGTAGGCTTATTTACACTGTGGCATGTGGTGTCTCCGTCCCACGACAAGGAATCGAACCCGTGTTCCCCGTATTGGAAGGCGGATTCTTAACCACTGGACCACCAGGGAAGTCCCTACATTTGCAAATTTTAAGTGAGCAAACATATTTTTCAGGTGTGTTCTACAATTTCGAATGCCTTGCTGCTGCTGCTGCTGCTGCTGCTGCTAAGTCACTTCAGTCGTGTCCGACTCTGTGCGACCCCATAGACGGCAGCCCACCAGGCTCCCCCGTCCCTGAAATTCTCCAGGCAAGAACACTGGAGTGGGTTGCCATTTCCTGCTCCAATGCATGAAAGTGAAAAATGAAAGTGAAGTCGCTCAGTCGTATCCGACTCTTAGCGACCCCGTGCCTTAATTTCCCAATATTCTGATCTTTGACACCCTCTAGTGGCCATAACAGGAATTGCGTTTTGGGGGAAACCTGCATCAACATATGTTCCTTATTTTAGGACTTTTTTCCTGGATATGCTAAAGTGAGAAATAGATTCAAGGGATTAGATCTGACAGACAGAATGCCTGAAAACCTGCAGACGGAGGTTTTTGACATTGTACAGAAGGCAGAGATCAACACCATCCCCAAGAAAAAGATATGCAAAAAAGCAAAATGGTTGTCTGGGGAGGCCTTACAAAACAGCTGTGAAAAGAAGAGAAACTAAAGGCAAAGGAAAAAAGGAAAGAAATATCCATTTGAGTGCAGAGTTCCAAAGAATATCAAGGAGTGATAAGAAAGCCTTCCTCAGTGATCAGTGCAAAGAAATAGAGGCGAACAACAGAATGGGAAACACTAGAGATCTCTTCAAAAAAATTAAAGATACGAAGGGAACATTCATGCAAAGATGGGCACAATAAAGAACAGAAACAGTATGGACCTAACAGAAGCAGAAGATATTAAGAAGAGGTGGCAAGAGTACACAGGAGAACTGTACATAAAAGATCTTCATGGCCCAGATAATCACGATGGTGTGATCACTCACCTAGAGCCAGACATCCTGGAATGTGAAGTCAAGTGGGCCTTAGGAAGCATCACTATAAACAAAGCTACTGGAGGTATTTCCAGAAAAATATCTATTTCTGCTTTATTGACTATGCCAAAGCCTTTGACTGTGTGGATCACAAGAAACTGTGGAAAATTCTGAAAGAGATGGGAATACCAGATCATCTGATCTGCCTCTTGAGAAATCTGTATGCAGGTCAGGAAGCAACAGTTAGAACTGGACATGGAACAACAGACTGGTTCCAAATAGGAAAAGGAGTATGTCAAGGCTGTATATTGTCTGCCTGCTTATTTAACTTATATGTAGAGTCCATCATGAGAAACGCTGGGCTGGAAGAAGCACAAGCTGGAATCAAGATTGCTGGGAGAAATATCAATAAACGTGGATATGCAGATGGCACCACCCTTATGGCAGAAAGTGAAGAACTAAAGAGCCTCTTGCTGAAAGTGAAAGAGGAGAGAGAAAAAGTTAGCTTAAAGCTCAACATTCAGAAAACGAAGATCATGGCATTTGGTTGCATCACTTCGTGGGAAATAGATGGGGAAACAGAGGATACAGTGGTTGACTTTATTTTGGGGGGGCTCCAAAATCACTGCAGATGGTGACTGCAGCCATGAAATTAAAAGACGCTTACTCTTTGGCAGGAAAGTTATGACCAACCTAGACAGCATATTAAAAAGCAGGGACATTACTTTACCAATAAAGGTCCGTCTCATCCAGGCTATGGTTTTTCCTGAAGTCATGTATGGATGTGAGTGTTGGAGTATAAAGAAAGCTGAGCGCCGAAGGACTGATGCTTTTGAACTGTGGTTTTGGAGAAGACTCTTGAGAGTCCCTTGGCTGCAAGGAGATCCAAACAGTCCGTCCTAAAGGAGATCAGTTGTGGGTGTTCATTGGAAGGACTGATGGTGAAGGTGAAACTCCAGTACTTTGGCCACCTGATGCAAAGAGCAGACTCATTTGAAAAGACCCTGATGCTGGGCAAGATTGAGGGCAGGAGGAGAAGGGGACGACAGAGGATGAGATGGTTGGATGGCATCACCAACTCAATGGAGATTGGGTATGAGTAGACTCCAGGAGTCAGTCATGGACAGGGAGGCCTGGAGTGCTGTAGTCCACGGGGTTGCAAAGAGTCGGACATGACTGAGCGACTGAACTAAACTGAGAGATTTCTTCAAGAAAATTAGAGATATCAAGGAAACATTTCATGCAAAGATGGACACAATAAAGGATAGAAATGGTATGGACCTAAAAGCATAAGACATTAAGAAGAGGTGGCAAGAATACACAGAACTATACAAAAAAGATCTTCATGACCCAGATAATCATGATGCTGTGATCACTCACCTAGAGCCAGACATCCTGGAATGTGAAGTCAAATGGGCCTTAGGAGGCATCACTATGAAGAAAAGCTTGTGGAGGTGATGGAATTCCAGTTGAGCTATTTCAAATCCAAAAACATGATGCTGTGAATGTACTACACTCAATATGCCAGCAAATTTGGAAAACTCAGCAGTGGCCACAGGACTAGAAAAGGTCCAATCCCAAAGAAAGGCAATACCAAAGAATGCTCAAACTACCACACAATTGCATTCATCTCACACGCTAGTAACGTTCGAAATTCTCCAAGCCAGGCTTCAACAATACATGAACTGTGAACTTCCAGATGTTCAGGCTGGATTTAGTAAGGCAGAGGAACCAGAGATCAAATTGCCAAAATCCACTGGATATCAAAAAAGCTAGTGAGTTCCAGAAACACATCTACTTCTGCTTTATTGTCTATGTCAAATCCTTTCACTGTATGGATTACAATAAACTGTGGAAAATTCTTCAAAGGATGGGAATACCAGATCACCTTACCCACCTCATGAGAAATCTGTATGCAGGTCAGGCAGCAACAGTTAGAACTGGACATGGAACAATAGACTGGTTCTAAATAGGGAAAGGAGTACATCAAGGCTGTATATTGTTACCCTGCTTACTTAACTAATATTCAGAGTACATCGTGAAAAACAGTAGGCTGGATGAAGCACAAGCTGGAATCAAGATTGCTGGGAAAAATATCAATAACCTCAGATACGCAGATGATACTGCCCTTATGGCAGAAAGCGAAGAACTAAAAAGCCTCTTAATGAACATGAAAGCGAGTGAAAAAGTTGGCTTAAAGCTTAACATTCAAAAAACGAAGACCATGGCATCCAGTCCCATCAGTTCAGTCGCTCAGTCATGTCCGACTCTTTGCGACCCCATGAATCGCAGCATGCCAGGCTTCCCTGTACGTCACCATCTCCCGGAGTTCACTCAGACTCACGTCCATCGAGTCCGTGATGCCATCCAGCCATCTCATCCTCTGTCGTCTCCTTCTCCTCCTGCCCTCAATCCCTCCCAGCATCAGAGTCTTTTCCAATGAGTCAACTCTTCACATGAGGCGGCCAAAGTACTGGAGTTTCAGCTTTAGCATCATTCCTTCCAAAGAAATCCCAGGGTTGATCTCCTTTGAATGGACTGGTTGGATCTCCTTGCAGTCCAAGGGACTCTCAAGAGTCTTCTCCAACTCCACAGTTCAAAAGCATCAATTCTTCGGCACTCAGCTTTCTTCACAGTCCAACTCTAACATCCATACATGATTACTGGAAAAACCATAGCCTTGACTAGACAGACCTTTGTTGGCAAAGTAATGTCTCTGCTTTTGAATATGCTATCTAGGTTGGTCATAACTTTCCTTCAAAGGAGTAAGTGTCTTTTAATTTCATGGCTGCAGTCACCATCTCCAGTGATTTTGGAGCCCCCCCAAAATAAAGTCTGACACTGTTTCCACTGTTTCCCCATCTATTTCCCATGAAGTGATGGGACCAGATGCCATGATGTTCGTTTTCTGAATGTTGAGCTTTAAGCCNAAGGAGGCCTGGCATGCTGTGGTTCATGATGTTTCAATGAGTCAGACACAACTGAGCGACTGAACTGAACTGAATTAATGAAATGAAGTTAGAGTTTACTAAAGCTAATACATGAATACATGTTTAATCAATAAATGTTTAAGATATTAGCTGTGATTTGTACTTGAAAAAAAATGAGTGATCATCTGTAAAGTATTTGGAAATCAGAATACATTATGTCCTAGATAAATGTCCCATTTTCTAGAATATGTGCCCACATTACCTAGGGATATTTTTAGGAATGTTACTAGGTTTAAGCCTTTCAGCTGTTCAATTTTTTTTTTTATTTCTATTACTTTGAGCTCAGATACATTTATCACAAACTTTAGATCATAGACCCTGACTTCAAGGAGCTTACAGTATAGCTGAAAAAGTAAGAAATGTATTCAGAAAACTCTATTATAGTATCAGCTCCATGACAGCAAGAGTCCTATCTATCTTGTTCACTCCTGTGTCTCTTGTGCTCAGCACAGCCCCCAGAAATATATGAATAAAGCAATCAGTGAACAAAGTACAAGAAGTCATGTGAAATAAACAGTTAGTGATATAGAATTGAGAAAAGGGAAAAATAGAATATAAGTATGATTTCATACTGAATAGGTCATAAAGGTTTAAAGAGGGAGATACTGAATAAATGATAAAATTGAGTCACTAGAAGAAGTCAGACAGAGAAGGAGAAATATTGTATGACATCCGTTATATGTAGAATCTAGAAAGAAATGATGCAAATTAACTTATTTACAAAACAGAAAGAGACTCACAGACTTAGAGAATGAACTTATGATTGCCAGGGGGAAGGATGGGGCAGGAGTAAGAGATGGTTAGGGAGTTTGGGAAGGACATGTATATACTGTTATATTTTAAATGGATAACTAACAAAAACCTACTGTATAGCACATGGAACTCTGCTCAATGTTATGTGGTAATCTGGATGGGAGTGGAGTTTGGGCGAGAATGGATGCATATATATGTATGGCTTAGTCCCTTTGCTGTTCACCTGAAGCTATCACAATGTTGTTAATCAGCTATACCCCAATACAAAACAAAAGGGTTTTTAAAATTGAGTTACTAGAGAAGATGAGAGTGGGTATTTCAGAATAGAGGCAATATAGTCAAAGGCAAAGGAATAGCAATGATCTTGATAGGAGAAAAATGGCATAAAAGTGTTTGATTTCCATAGAGAAATAGAAAAATAAGAGGTCAGAAGTTGAAAGGATGAACATTCAAGAAAAAAAATTGTTGAACTATTTTTTTTATCATCCATACATGGTGAGTTTGACATTTGCAGAACATCACAAGAGAAATCTCTAAGAATTAGACAATCTGAATTTCTGACTTCTGCTTCATTTTAGTTACTCTCCTCTTAAACTTTATAGTTTGGCTCATTGCTACTGCTAAGTCGCTTCAGTAGTGTCCAACTCTGTGCAATCTCATAGACAGCAGCCCACCAGGCTCCCCTGTCCCTGGGATTCTCCAGGCAAGAACACTGGAGTGGATTGCCATTTCCTTCTCCAATGCATGAAAGTGAAAAGTGAAAGTGAAGTCGCTCAGTCGTGTCCGACTCTTCGTGACCCCATGGACTCCAGCCCACCAGGCCCCTCCATCCATGGGATTTTCCAGGCAAGAGTAATGGAGTGGGGTGCCATCACTTTCTCTGATTCTTCTGGCTCATTGATCTACAATTTTATGATCTGAACTAAATGAAGCCCCCCCCAACCAAAACACTATGATTTCTAGGATACTTAGGCTTTTGAACATACTGTTCATTCTGCTTGAAACTATCTTTCTAATCTCTTATTCCCTTTCAAGCCCCCTCCCTTGGTTAACTCCTACTCATCCTCAGGTTTCTGATTACATCTTTCCTCTGGAAAGTCCTCCCTGACCTCCTCCAAGATTAGATCGGATGTTCTTCTATACTCCCATAGTACTCTCTACTTCAATTGCAGCACTTATCACACTGGATAGTAATATTCTGTTTACTGTTTTTATTTACCACCAGTCAATAAACCTGTTGTGTGCAGGAACTGTGCCTTGTTCACCTTTGTATGTCCAGTAGCTGCCAATGCCTGGCACATAGTCAGAACTCAGTAAGTATTTGTTGAATAAAGAATGAATGATATAGAATTAAAGTTAGAAGAAGTGAAATGACTAAAACATAAGTTGAAAGTAACTATATCAGAGATGTTAGCTGAACCCATGAGAATATGAGTTACCTAAAGAAAAGAAATAAACTGAAAGTAGCCAAAGACTAGTCAGACTTTATTAGTGACCACTAAGAATATGAAGAGAAATTGGAGTTAATAAAGAAAACAGAAGGAAATATTGGAAACTTGGGAAGACAATTGGAACAACAAAATATCTTGGTAGGAGTTTTGAAAAGTTTCTGCCACAAGCAGCAAAAAAAGGGGATGGGGAAAGGTGGTTGGGTTTCACAATATTTTAAGTAGCAGTTGGAATAGAAGCCTGACTGCAAATAATTAAGGACTGAATTAAGCTACAAAGAAATAGAATCATCTGCATCAGTTTGGGCCCACACAGTAATTTGAATAGGGAAAGTTGAAAGTAAAGAATTATTAGCTGTAAGAGTGAATGGTAATGAAGGGATTGGCTGCTGCTGCTGTTGCTAAGTCGCTTCAGTCGTGTCTGACTCTGTGTGACCCCAGAGACGGCAGCTCACCAGGCTCCCCCGTCCCTGGGATTCTCCAGGCAAGTACACTGGAGTGGGTTGCCATTTCCTTCCCCAATGCATGAAAATGAAAAGTGAAAGTGAAGTCGCTCAGTCGTGTCCAACTCCTAGCAACCCCATGGACTGCAGCCTACGAGGCTCCTCCATCCATGGGATTTTCCAGGCGAGAGTACTGGAGTGGGTTGCCATTGCCTTCTCTATAAGGGATTGGCTAGTAAGAAGTAAACCCTTTAAAGAATGTTTTTAAAGAATATTCTTAAAGAATAACAGTAATAAGGAATAACTACTGAGGGCTGAGATAGAGCACCCAAAGTAGAGCATCCCTATTCCACCCCCTGGCCAGGGTTGAGATCCAGACCTCACTGGACTGGGCATTACCATGACAAAGAAGTCACTGTGGTGGTATGCTGATGGAACTTTCTGGAAAATTTCCCTCCAAGGTTTACCAGAAACCACCCTCTAAATTACCTAAGAAAGTTGATTATGTGTAAGTATCAGCTAGAAAAATGCCCATGGGGGATAGGGCCAAGGGAAACTGTGGGAACTGAACACTGAAAAAGCATCTCCGTTGAAGGAGCTAAGTACTTGGGAAGCTACACGTGCTACAGGAGCCAAGTACTGGAGAAACTGCCCATATACTACATAAGCTAGGCACCAAGGAGGCCACATGCACTGGAGTCTACATGTGAAATCTCCAGTGAGGCAAATCTGGAGAGAAACTGATATCCTCTTGTGACAACCAGATTTTGTTAGGCTGATAAAAGATTTAGAAAGAAGTACAATTTGCCTACAACCATTAGGGTCTCCATAAAGCACCCTAGAAGAGAGGAAAGGGGGGAAATGTAGAATTGAGAGCACTATGGAGTAGGGTAGGGATATGTTGGATGAGTATTTGTATCTTAAAAGAGGTAATAGAAATAAGAGATTTCATCTTCATGGATGGATATTGAAAACTGAAATGGATAAAGTAATGGCATAGAAGCAAAGGTTATGGTCACAGAATTTTAGAGTTAGAAGAAATATACTCATTATATAGTTGTTTTCTTAAAGCCTAAATAAGTTAAATGATTTGCCTAAGTTCTTGCAGTTAATGACAGAGCCAGAATTAGAACAAAATTTTTTCTGACACTAACACTATTCATTATTGTTTGAACTATATCATACTGGAAAGATCTATTGATATTTTGAGAGAAATAAAGCTACTAGCAAATTCATAAGAACTTCAAAAGACAAAGTGTATTTTGATGTCATTAGCTCAGGCAGAAAACAAGTTTACTCAGAATGAGAAATTCACATTGTCAGGAATTTTTGTTTGTGATACACTTAGAATAAAGAATAGATATTTGGTGATTAGGTGATTTAAAAATGTAAAACAATAAATTGAATGGGCAACATGGACTTTAATGCATCTAAAATTAATTACAGTGAATTTTCAGTTTAATCAGAGAGCTGGGGAAAAGAGGAATTATAGAAAAGGAATTATAGTAAAAGGAATTATAAAAAAAGGTTCATAGTACCTGATTAATCAGAATTATCCAAAACTTAATGTGAAAATTTTGTCTTACAATAGTAAATAATAATCTGGAAATCAACAATATTTCTTTGAAGACTAAAAATTCTATACTAGGCTTTTATATTATCACTGTGTTTAGTGGAACATTCTACAGACTTGTTGCATATACAGTGATTGAACTATATTATCCTGACCCTCAGACATTCCCTAAAGTACAAAAGAAAATTGCTTCTTTATTTTGCTAAAGGTAAAAAGTTATATAAATACATGTTTATAATGAAGGTTCTCAATTAGCTGGATATGAATCCAAATTTAGTATGACTTGCTCTGTTCATATTTGTAAACAACATCAATTAATAGCTAAATAAGTGGACAATTTTTAAGGGAGAAGTCTTTAAATCATCATTATAATGTTTTAATGACACCATATAATTTGTCCCCAAGTAAAGGAAAAAAAACTAGGCAAAAAAAGAAATCCTCAATTTCAGAGACAGAAAACTGGCAGTCATAGGCCGGACCCAGCCCTCAGATTCTCTGGGGATTTGTGTTTTCTTGTTTTATTTTGATTTCTCCATACAGAGTTTAAAACAATTAGAATTAGATGTCAATATTTAAAATCTAAGAAACTTAGCATAAAATTCTGGATTTATGGCATCTCAAAAAATCAGATCTGACCACACTGGGTCTACATTCCTACTTTACAACAATCAGCTGGCATTGAGTTATGGCTGTTCCATTTAGACGGGGTATGAATTATTTCGTTTGTCACAGCCCTCATCACTTTCTTTGCTACAGTTACAAAGTTTCAGCCTCCATGCATTATACAATTATATAATAGACTCACCTTACTTAAGAATACAGGTGCAAAAATCCTAATTCAACAGTATATTATACACTATGCTATATGCTAATATAATATGCAATTTAATATATAATAATATGCCATTCACAAATAGGGTTTAATCCAAGAATGGAAGGATCATTTTATATTAAGAAATCCATTAATATATAACATCATATCTGGAGAAGGAAATGGCAACCCACTCCAGTATTCTTGCCTGGAGAATCCCTTGGACAGAGGTGCCCAGTAGGCTACAGTCCATGAAGTCATGAGAGTCAGACACGACTTAGCAACCAAACCACCACCACCATATCTATATTATTCATGGAAAGATTTTTATGTGGCTCAAAAGAGTACAGCTGATAAGATAAATGAAAAAAGATTAGAAAAAAAAAGTAAAACAAAAGAAATAAAATGAAACCAACACTATCAGTGTATTAAGTACTAGAAAAATTTATCTTGATTTATAAAAACAAACCCTTCTGGACAGAGTATGGGAAGGAGCAGGTGGGACAAATTGAGAGAGTAGCATTGACATATATACACTACCATGTGTAAAACAGGTAACGAGCGAGAAGCTTCTATATAACACATAGAGCTCAGCCAGAAGCTCTGTGACAACCTAGATGGGTGAGATGGTGGGAGGAGACTCAAGAGAGAGGGGATATATATATATATGTGTACTCAGGGCTGATTGGTGTTGTTGTACAGCAGAAACCAACACAACATTTTAAAGCAATTATCCTCCAATTAAATAAATAAATAAAAACTCTTCTTATAAAATGAAGACTAAGCATGCTTTTTTAACCTGAGAAAGAGTAGCAACCTTAAATCAATAGTTAATATTATACTGAATACTAGAAATAGTCCCAATAAAACTGAATTTTTAACAGTTGTAGCCATATTGTTATTAAACATACTTTGGAAAGTTTTGATCATTGTATTAAAAAGATGTGAATTAAAAGACTTTCCCAGTAGTGCAATGGTTAATACTCTGTGTTTCCAATGCAGAGTGCATGGATTTGATTCCTAGTCAGGAAACTAAGATCCCTCCTGCCACGCTGGGTGAGGGGGGAGACATGAAATATAAATTAGTATGGGGAGCTCCTTTATCATTTCTGTCCTTTATCAAGCCCATATTTGCAAGAAATGTTCCCTTGGTATTTTTAATTTTCTTGAAGAGATCTCCACTCTTTCCCATTTTCTTCTATTTCTTTGCACTGATAGCTGAGGAAAGCTTTCTTATTTCTACTTGCTATTCTTTGGAATTCTGCATTCAGATGCTTATATCTTTCCTTTTCTCCTTTGCTTTTTGCTTCTCTTCTTTTCACAGCTATTTGTAAGGTCTCCTCAGAGGAGCCATTTTCTTTTTTGCATTTCTTTTTCATGGGGATGGTTTTGATCCCTGTCTCCTGTACAATGTCATGAACCTCATTCCATAGTTCATCAGGCACTCTATCAGATCTAGTCCCTTAAGTCTATTTCTCACTTCCACTGTATAATCATAAGGGATTTGATTGAAGTCATACCTGAATGGTCTAGTGGTTTTCCCTACTTTCTTCAAGTTAAGTCTGAATTTGGCAATAAGGAGCTCATGATGTGAGCCACAGTCAGCTCCCAGTCTTGTTTTTGCTGACTGTATTAGAGCTTCTCCATCTTTGGCTGCAAAGAATATAATCAGTCTGATTTCAGTGTTGACCATCTGGTGATGTCCATGTGTAGAGTCTTCTCTTGTGTTGTTGGAAGAGGGTGTTTGCTATGACCAGTGCATTCTCTTGGCAAAACTCTATTAGTCTTTGCCCTGCTTCATTCCACATTCCAAGGCCAAATTTGCCTGTTACTCCAGGTGTTTCTTGACTTCCTACTTTTGCACTCCAGTCCCCTATAATGAAAAGGACATCTTTCTTGGATGTTAGTTCTAAAAGGTCTTGTAG